>JASDQU010439597.1:8893-30553 GCA_032191745.1 Picea mariana
ATTCCCGATGCAGTGGAAGAGAGACCCTGTGTCTTTTGAAGTCCTCGTAGCTGAAACCCCGAAACGGATAATCACTTCGCGACTTTGGGCATAAGAGATGAGCCCATGCGCTAAACCTCGTGCAATTCTGCGACTCAAGCTTACCCGATGACCGTTGATCTACTCCATATGTGGATCCTCGTCGTTGAAAAAAAAATGCCCGCTCGCTTGATTTTAAGCCCGAAATGGACTTCTTCTGTGCGCTGCGCTCAACGCTCATGACTGCGGCCTTTGAATAAAACTCATTTGATGGGTTTTTAAACCCCATTTCTATGCATTTACACCAAGGGTCTAAAATTGGAGAGAAACAACACGTTGCAAGAATTGGTGCTAACATTAGGCTCCATGGGGGATAGAGTCGTCCTTGTGATGCTCTAGGAACTCCTTTTGCAGTTCCAGTTGCCTTCTGTTGGGATATGGAGTCATTTATTAAGCCGAAAATAAACAAAAAAACAATAAAAACAATATTTACAAAAAACAGAGGAGCCATCTAAGGCTCAAACAAAACATTTCTTCAGGAAATGCCCATTGACTGGGCTGTTAAAAACTTCTTCACCCTCCAAATCTTGCAACCTGTATGTGTTATTTAAGAATACTTCAAAGATTTTGAAGGGCCTGATCCAGAGGGCATCAAACTTGTTGTGTTTTCCCCTATCTTGTCTGGGTGCATCTCACTTAAGCACCAAATCTCCAAGCTCGAATCCCTCCTTCCTGACCTTCCTGTCAAAGGCCTACTTGATCTTCTGCTGATGACTGTGAGTTGTGTCCATTACCTTCTCCCTGATCTGTTGCACTTTCACGAGTTGATGAATTCTTCTGACCATATGGTCTGGCTCTCATTCATGATCTCGAAAGAATTTCGCTACAGGTAAAGCGAGCTGAGTGGGAAACACAACCTCCGTCCCATAAACAGGTTGAAAAGGTGAGGTGCCCAGGGACCTATTTGTTGTCACTCGATCGGCCCATAGAGCGAATTTGAGCTTTGAATCCCAAGCCCTCCTATTGTCTTCCAATAATCTTTTAATGAGTTTGATTAGACTTTTATTGGAAGATTCTGCCAGTCCATTTCCTTGAGGATAATAAGGAGTGGAGTGAATTAGTGAAATCTCGAACTGCTCACAGAACTTAACCAGAGACTCAGACTTGAAAGAAGCAGCATTATCAATGACAATTCTACTGGGACAACCAAATCTGGCTATGATATCCTTTAGGAAGATGATAATTACCTTGTGTGATGCACTCCTGGTGGGGGCAACTTCTATCCACTTGGTGAAATAGTCTGTTGCAGTCAGGATCCATCTGTGCTGGCCACTTGAAGGAGGATGAATTTCTCCAATGAAGTCCAACCACCACTGTTGAAAGGGTACTGAAGCTACTACAGGCTTTAGTGGCAGAGATTTGAGCTGCTGCTTCCCTGAGAACCTTTGGAATTTGATGCAAGCTTTGACTTCTCTGCAGACATCAGTGAATAAGGTGGGCCAGTAGTACCTAGCCTTGAGAATTTTGTGAGTTGTGGTTTTCCAGAAATGATGCCCTCCACAAAGGCTGCTATGGAAATCAAACATAACCTTCTGGGCCTCATGTGGGTTCAGACACCTCAGAAACACTCCTAGAGGGTCTCTCCAATACAAGACATGGTCAATAAGGAAATATCTGACCACCTTGATCTTTAAAGATCTTTCCTTGCTTTTTCCCATTCCATCAGGAGGCTTCAAATCTTGCAGAAAGTACAAAATGTCTCTGTACCAGGTGCATTTTTCTAGTGATAAGCCACCCTGAGTGCTTTTTCTGGATGAATCAACTTGTTGATTTCCTGAACAAGTGTTGATGAAGCTAACCCCCAAGGCCTTGCAATTGGATTCAGCCAGCAGCTTGGCTAAACCCTGCCCTTTAACCAACTTGGTGGGATTTATCTCCAGGTCAAACTCAAGGATATTGACAATCCATTTACCTCTCCTCCCATCTATGTCAGGCTGTATAAGGATGTCTTTCATGGAGGCTGAAGGAACGTATGCAGTCACTCTTGAATGCAAGACATAGACTCTGAAATATTTGAGAGCTTTCACCAAGGCACAGGCCTGCTTCTCCATGATCTCATACTTGATTTCTACATCTCTTAATGCCTTACTAAAGAAGGAAATGGGTTTCTCTCTCCCTTCCTCATTTTTTTGCAATAAGACCGCTGCCACTGTATCAAAAGAAGCAAAAGAAAAAATTAGGAAATCCTTGGAATAATCAGGATTGATCAACATAGGTGCCTCAGTCAATGCCCTTTTTATTTGGACGAAAGATTCCCTAGGTTCAATAGTCCATTTTACTTATTTTCCTTTTCTGAGCATGGTTGTGATGTGTTTCACCAACCCAACAAAATTTGAGACGAACCTCCTCAGAAAGTTAATCTTCCCTAAAAAAGCCTGAACTTCCTTTGTAGACCTGGGAAGTGATAGGGTCTGAATTGCCTCTACCCTGCTGGGATCAATCCTCACTCCCTCTGCTAATACTATATGGCCTAACAACTTCCCCTCCTTCATAGAAAACAAATATTTCTTGGGATTTAAGGAAAGGCCAAACCTCCGACATTTCAAGAAAACTTTCCTCAAGTGACAGCGGTGCTCCTTATTAGACCTGGAGAAGATTGTGATGTCATCTAGATAGATCACCACAAACTGATCTTTCTCCCCGATGAAGGCTATGTCCATGGCTCACTGAAATGTTGCTCCTGCATTCATTAATCCAAAAGGCATTTTGGCATACATGAATGTGCCCCAAGGAGTGGTGAAGGTTGTTTTTTCTCTGTCCTCAGGCATGACTGATATCAGATTATAGCTAGAAAAAACATCAATCATGGATATCCTAGATGCACCAGTTACCCTCTGCAATATGTGTTCCATGTTGGGCAAGGGATAGTTGTCTTTCTTTGAGCTCCTGTTCAGGTTCCTGAAATCAACACAGAGCTTGATTTCTTCACTTTTCTTCCTCACCAGGACTAAATTGGCCACCCACTCAGAATATCTCAAGGGGACAATGATTTGGGCATCTAACAACTTCTTCACTTCTCTCTCCATGTCAGGCAACAACATGGGATTTATCTGTCTTAGCTTCTGCCTAAATGGCTTAGCCTCTCCCTTCAGTGGGATCTTGTGTTCAATGACAGATGTGTTATATGTCTTGAGGTCTTCATAGGTCCATGCATACACATCAACAAATTCTTTTAATAACTCAGTATATTTGGCCCTTTGTTCTTTGGTCAAATTGCTTGACAACTTGACAAACTTAGGCTCCTCCTGTGTACCGATATTTCACTCCACTGTATCATCATCTCCATTTGAAACCTTACCCTTTACCACCACATCATTCCCATCGAATAGTGTTTCTAAAGGGACTAGTCCCTTCGGAATGTGATTGCTAGGAAAATGAATAATATGGTGATTAGCAATTTTATTTAAAAATACCTCAGGGTGAGGGTGACTTTCGAGATCAGGATCATGATCAATGTGCAATGCAGAAAATTCATCAACAGACTGAAGAAATTTTTTGATTTTAAGATCGTCTTCGAATACCTTCCAATGCTTGATATTGTCCGGAACAAATAGCCTATATCTTATTTCAACCTCTTATTTGATCTTAGGTGATAGAGGGATCTTGAATAGACTAGCTGAGACAGCTAAGGAATCGGCCAAAGTATTTTCCTCTCTTGGAATAAAATAAATGTTGAAAGCCGAGAAGAAATTATCAATCAGGTCCCACACTTCATTTTTGTAACTCTTGAGCTGAGGATGCTTAGCCCGATAAGCATTTTTGACTTGCTGGACTATCAAATCGGCATCTTCGAACACTGCTACCTCCTTAATTCCCATTTCTTTTGCAACCCTCATACCCAGAACAAGAGCTTCATATTCTGCCACATTATTGGTAGCTTCAAATTCTAGCTTGTATGACAGGGATATGATTTCCTGCCAAGGGGACACAAGAACCACTCCAGCGCCAGCACCTTCACTAGAACAAGCTCCGTCAAAGAACATCTTTCAAATAGAGGTGGTTGGAGGAGGTATCTCGTGATTAAATATGGGTTGCTTTCTGATTTGAAAAGGGGCTTCAGGAGTCTCAGTGATCTACAATAAACTAGACCCCAAATCAGTGTCAAGTACAAAGATAGGATGATTGGTGGGGTCTGCTTCATCACTAACAATGTAGGCTAGCTAAGCTTCTCTGTACAACCTCCTGTGTTCCCCTCCAAAGACTAGAATGGTGGCATATGTGAGATCCATCTGTAATGTTCCTCCAAGTTTTTTAATCCAAGATCTTGATAACAACATGCCGAACTTGGGGGGAACATCAACTACTACAATGTCCATGACCACACTCTTCATAGGCAGCTAAAATAAAGAGACCACCAAGTCTTTGATGACTCCAAGGCATTGCACCCTCCTTGAATCAAAAGAATATAAATCATGATAAGCCTTTGTCACTTCCAGTCCCAATTCTTCCATGACTATTTTGGGCATAAGGTTGTGGGAAGCTCCTGAATCCATGAGGCAATTATGCGGCACCTTATCATGTATGTTCAGGGATGTGTAGAAGGAAGGGGATGAATCATCTATGTCTTCTACCATGGTGTTAGCGATAAATGTTGTCATGGGCTCAAGAGCATTCGGGTCTGCAAGTTGCATGAAATGATCAAGTGCAGCACAGGAGAATCCCTATTTTTCCAAGTAGCAGGTCAAGCGAGCGGGAAAAATGTCATTGGCAGTGTCCAGGGTCTATTTTTGTGAAGCAGATCGATGGTCGGTGGGTAATTGCATTCAGCCGAGTCACGCCAAGTATAGCGCAGATGTTTTTAAAGAGGTGAATGGTGTCAGTCGTCGGATCGGCAGAAGAACAAATCTGGACTGTTGGTTCGGGAGAGGACGCTTGTCGCGAGATTACCCACATTGGGGACTCGGGTATCGGAGGTTGGAAGAATAAGTTATTCGACTTAACGAGCGGCGAAGTAGCGAGAAGATTAGAACCGTCCATTGAAGAGGACACGTGTCAGAGATCGAGGGATCTCGCGAACTTGGAAGTCCGCAGGGTAAAGGCCCAAATATTTGGTACTCCAAGTCGCGACGGTGCGAGGAGCGAGAAGAGGACAGCCGTTGGATCCCCACGTGGGGTCATGCATCAGAGTCTCGTAAGAAAATACCCAAGGAATCGGCCGCGAGGATCGCGAGTTTGCGAGGTTGCAAGATTTCGACCGTTGGAGGACAGGTGGCCATAGCAAAGCGGCGAAGTGGAATACAGGTGGCAAAATCCCTCGGGATCTCGCTGCGAGAAGTCCCGAGGCATTGGCATTAGGATTCACGAGTTGCAAAGTGCCGAGGTTCGTGTGAAAGTGTGGCAGAGCCTAAAGTGGGACCGCGTGGTCAACGGGTGGACACGCATTGGCTGGAGACAAAGTCAGCATTCTGTTGAATTCTCACATCTCGGGGACTCGCAAAATAGGAGGGTGAAAACTCGACGGTTCAACCGGTGAGTTTGCGAGGTCGCGAGGACCCGGGCCCATGGCATCGCCAGGAGAAATCAGAACCGTCCATAAAAGAGGGACACGTGGTGCGTGATTAGGCTTCTCACCTTCTCGCCCCTCACAACTTTGAAGATCGAAGACTAGCTCCTCCCAGCCGCGAGACGCAAGGCGCCGAAAGAGCCTTTTAAGATAGGCACAAGGTCACAGCCTGTGGTCACTCGGGGGTGATAGAAAGAACCGCGCAAAAGGCCGAAGTGCCGGGTTTAGCTGCAGAAAGGATCACTGTGTTCTCCAGGTGCCATTTCAACTTGATCTCCATCTTGATACCTGCTCGAAGTGAATGAAGAAGAGACAGGGTGGTTGAAACCTCGCCTCACTTATTAATTGTAAGGTATGGATGACCCGGCAAGAAGCCTGCCCGAGATGGTCCTCTGTATTGGTTTTTCCACAGAAGCCATGTCGATGTCCTTGACTCACCAGGGAAGTCTGCGCATGCTAATTCGGCATTTAAGGGCTCAACTACCCCTTAGCATGAGCCATGCAGAGTTAAGGTGGCGTATGAAAGAAGAGTGCAGGCCAGATTTGATTGAAGAGACGCCCCATCCTGAAAGTCTAAGACACCTCTGTGAGGCAATTTTCTCTGAGTATATAAACTTAGTCTTTGTAATTTGTAAGGTATCGATGGTTGAGCAGAGCTCCCTACTGTAATGTTTTAACAACTATTTCATCTTTCAGCTTGTGTATCTGTATATGAGATTTCTTGTTTTATGACAGACAGTTCTTCTTACTCCGACTATTTTCATCTCATGCTAAGAGAATTCGTGATTGACTGAGTCGCGCGAGTTATTGCAGTTATGTTATGATAAAAGATTTATTGTCGCATTACTGCATTCTCTGGTTTTGCGTTTGAATGTAAGATGATATTGCATTTGGACATCTTCTTCCTCAGTCCGTTACAAACCTGTTGTTTATAACAGACCGTTGGGTTCCTCTCATATAAGTCTTCTGCCTTTTCACCCTTTACTACAGCCCACATTCTGAAATTTACGCAAGACCTCACTTGGTCATGCATACCTGGCCTGGTTTCAGAGTTGGAACGCTATTGTTTTGAGTTTCCTTCCATTCTATCACCCATCTATAAACAATCGTGACATAAAACTGATGGGCATCGAGCTCTGCTCCTGCTAGCAATCCAGGAGTGACTTCCGTCGCCAACATTTCTGGCATCATTATCGGGGACGAAGTTGAAGATTTTCCCTGGGCAGAACGACAACGATCAGTTGATTCTGAAGGTGCATCAGATATCAGAACTATTGAGATTGCTATTGTGAGCCTGGCGACTCCATTGTGACGACTTCACTAGAGCGAACCCGCTGTTTTAATTATGGCTTCCAGAGGCAGACATACATGGTCACATCCACAGCTGCCCTTAGCTACACCTGTAACTGATCCAAAGGTGGTTCTCAGAAAAGGAAAGGCCCCTCAAGAAGAAGATTCCACCATCGAAGCAGGTAATCCTCCATTTCCTTTTGTAAGAAATCCTCTTCCTCCTCAGTTTCCTGATAGAACTCCTTTAGAGGTTTACCGTTTCCTGAATTTTGGGAGTGTTCCTGCTGAGTTTTCCCCGTCTGGTCTGGAATTGGAGGGAGAAATCCTTGTCACTCCCCTCTCCTTTGAAGTTGTTTATCGGCGAACACCTGTGACTGCAGAGGATTTTCCCACTCCTGCACGAAGAAAAGCGCCTGTTAACTTGAGTTCGTTAGCATTCTCCTCAAATCCCCTCTTGTTTCCCACTCCACTTCGGGACTCGTTCCCAGTAGCCCCTTCGCGAACTCCTTCTCCTCCGAGTTCTCCTCCACCTAATATTCCTATGGCCGGAGAAAATCCCCCCATGACCAGGATGGAGGCTATTATAGCCGCTAGGTATGCGTCCCTTGTGTTACCTCGGCCCCTCAACGCCCTCCCAGCAGATGGTTACCTCAAGAAACTACCCAAGTTCACGGGTGAAGGGGACGTAACTGCAGATGAACACCTAGAAGCCTTTTATAGTTTCACAGATGATAATGTCATCATGCATGCAGACGTATGGATGAGGATTTTTTTCCATAGTCTCCAAGGAGAGGCTAGGAAATGGTTCAAGGCCCTGCCTCCCGGATCTATTGATGGGATCGAAGCTTTAGATAGTACCTTTCTGAGACAGTGGGGAGATAAAAAAGATTTCATGTATTACATGACAGAGTTTGGGTCGTTGAAAAGAAAGGAAGGAGAGCCTGTCTCCGACTTCTCCAAGAGATTTAATAAAATGTACAACAGAATCCCTACTGAGATAAAACCCTCCAAAGCTTCTGCAAATATCACTTACTCCAGCGCTTTTGATCCTGATTTCTGCTTACTGCTAAGGGAGAGAAGAGTTGTTACGTTGGCCCTCATGCAGGATGCGGCCGTGGAGGTAGAATCTAACATATTGGCTGTCAACCGACTCAGGGGCGCGGGTGATAGAAATACGTCCAAGAACAGGCCTGAAACTTCCTCATCTAGTTCCCCTCCCCTGCCCCATCAGACAGATGAGGCAGCTAAAGCAATAAAATCGCTTGCTGCCAAGATGGAAAGATGGGAGTTAGAAAGGAAGCCCATGTATAGAAATCCTCAGAACACTGATAATAGAGGTTTCAGGAGACCTAATAACAATGGACCACGGGCCTTCCCAAGGGAACAAAGGGAAAAGGACAGAGAGGATCAAAGGGTTCAAACCCCTCTCCAAAATAACCTGGTTACTAATGAGGAAGGAGAGGAGATAAATGAATTCGACCCTGAAATTTACTGTGTTGAGGAAGCTCCTCCTTTTCCCCATTTGACTCAGTCTGTATATGAAGAATCCCTGATGAACATTCAGATCCATGAGTGAGGAAAGGGAGAAAAGGCCGGTCATACCTCTAACAGATACAATCTCAGGTCAAGGAAGAAAGAAGGAGACCTCGACAGCTCAGACCAGCCCCTCATAGCCGAGAGGCCTACTAAAACTGCAGCAGCCACAGCTAAAGAAAAGAAGGCTCAGAGTGCTTCACTAGAAACCAGAGAGCTTGTCACTGAGGTAAGAGAAGCTCCTAAACCTACCCCCTCCTTCAATTTTGAGCATGAGATTCAAAAGATTAGGATTCTTGTACCTCTCTCTGAGCTAGTTAAAAATGAGGATTTCAAAAGGTCCCTTTCCAAGTTGCTACAATCCGAATCCCCTTAGCCCCCCTCTGACTCAGTAAACCTTCAAGATGAGAAGCCAGCCGTCATATTAGGCCCCATGGTAGAAGACAGAGATAACTCGTCCCCCCCCTTCTACACATCCCTGAACATACATGATAAAGTACTGCATAACTGCCTCATGGATTCGGGGGCTTCCCATAACCTTATGCCAAAAATAGTCATGGAAGAATTGGGACTGGAGGTGACAAGGAATTATCATGATTTATATTCTTTCGATTCAAGGAGAGTGCAGTGTCTAGGAGTCATCAAAGACTTGGTGGTTTCCCTGTTTCAGCTGCCCATGAAAAGTGTGGTCATGGATATTGTGGTAGCCAACGTCCCCCCCTAAATTTGGCATGCTGTTGTCTAGATCATGGATCAAAAAGCTTGGAGGGACACTACAAATGGATCTCACATATGCCACCATTCCGTTCTTTGGAGGGGAACAAAGGAGATTATACAGAGAATCCCAGCTGGCCTATATTGTCAGTGATGAAGCAGACCCTACCAATCACCCCATCTTTGCGCTTGACACCGACTTGGGGTCTAGTTTACTGCAACTTACCAAGGCCCCTGAAAGCTCTTTACTAATCAGAAAACACCCCAGCCCTGATCATCTGATTTCCCCTCAAAGATCCCTTTGTGTGGAAGATGTTTTTTGACGGAGCTTCTTCTAGTGAAGGCGTTAGCGCTGGAGTGGTTTTCATATCACCTTGTCAGGAAGTCGTGTCCCTATCATACAAGCTGGAATTCGAAGTCACCAACAACGTGGCAGAGTATGAAGCCCTTGTTCTGGGTATAAGGGGCGCAAAGGAAATGGGAATTGAAGAGATAACAATATTCGGAGATGCTGAGTTGATTATTCAGCAGATAAGGAATACTTATCGTGCCCATAATCCCCGGCTCAGGAATTATCGGAATGAAGTATGGGACCTTATTGATAATTTCTTCTTGGCTTTTAACATTTATTTCATTCCGAGGGGAGAAAATACTTTGGCCGATTCTTTAGCTGTCTCAGCTAGTTTGCTCAAATTTCCTCTGCCGCCTATGATAAAAAATGATGTTGATATAAGATGTAGGCCCTCGGTGCCGGACAATGTCAAGAATTGGAAGGTGTTCGAGGATGATTCTGAACTTGAAAGGTTTCTCCAATCAGTGGATGAATTTTTTGCATTGCATATTGACCAAGATCCTGATTTGGAAGGCGACCCTCGTCCTGAGGAGTTTTTAAATAAAATCGCTAATCATCAGCTGCCCAGCAACCACATTCCGAGAGGACTTGTCCCTTTAGAAAGATTGTTCGATGGGAATGATGTGCCCGTAAAGGGCGAGATCTCAAATGAAGATTCCGATACAACCGAATGCAACATTGGTTCACCGGAGGAGCCCAAGTTTGTCAAATTATCAAGTAGTTTGACCAGAGAACAGAAGGCCGAGTACACGGAGTTGATGAAAGAGTTCACTGATGTGTTTGCATGGACATACGAAGACCTCAAGACCTACGACACATCTTTCATTGAGCACAAAATCCCACTAAAGGAAGAGGCTAAACCATTTAGACAGAAGCTGAGATAGATAAATCCCATGGTGCTACCTGTCATGGAGAAAGAAGTGAAGAAGTTGTTAGATGCCTGAATTATTGTCCCCTTGAGATATTCCGAGTGGGTGGCCAACTTGGTCCCAGTAAGGAAGAAAAGCAGAGAAATCAGGATTTGTGTCGATTTTAGAAACCTGAACAGAAGCTCAAAGAAAGACAATTACTCCCTACCTAAGATGGAACATATATTGCAGAGGGTAACTGGAGCATCTAGGATATCCATGATTGATGGGTTTTCAAGATATAATCAAATATCAGTCATGCCTGAGGATAGAGAAAAGACAACCTTCACCACTCCTTGGGGCACATTCATGTATGCCAAAATTCCATTTGGGTTGATGAATGCAGGAGCAACATTTCAACGAGCCATGGACATAGCGTTCATCGGGGAGAAGGACCAGTTTGTGGTAATCTATTTGGATGATATCACGGTCTTCTCCAGGACAGACAAGGAGCACCGCTGTCATCTGAAGAGAGTCTTCTTGAAGTGTCGAAGGTTTGGCCTATCCCTGAACCCCAAGAAATATTTGTTTGCTATGAAGGAGGGGAAGTTATTAGGCCATATAGTGTCAGCAGAGGGAGTGAGGATTGATCCTAGCAGGGTAGAAGAAATTCAGACCATTTCACTTTCCAGGTCTAAGAAAGAGGTCCAGGAATTTCTAGGAAATATTAACTTCCTAAGGAGATTCGTCTCAAATTTTGCTGAACTGGTAAAACACATCACAACAATGCTTAGAAAGGGTAGCGAAGTGAGATGGACTGCTGAGCCCCGGGCACCTTTTGACCAAATAAAAAAGGCATTGACTGAGGCACCTGTGCTTATCAGTCCTGACTATTCCAAGGATTTCCTGATTTTTTCCTTTGCTTCCTGGGATACAGTGGCAGCAGTCTTACTGCAAAAAAACAAGGAAGGGCGTGAGCAGCCCATCACCTTCTTCAACAGAGCGTTAAGAGACGCAGAAAGTAGGTATGAAATCATGGAGAAGCAGGCCTATGCCTTAGTGAAAGCTCTTAAATCTTTCAGAGTCTATGTCTTGCATTCAAAAGTAACAGCATATGTTCCTTTAGCTTCCGTGAAGGACATCCTTGTGCAGCCCGACGTAGATGGGAAAAGGGGCCGATGAATCGCTAAGATCCTAGAATTTGATCTGGAGATTAAGCCCACCAAGCTAGTTAAGGGGCAAGGTTTGGCCAAGCTACTGGCTGAGTCCAATTGCGAAGCCTTGGGAGTTAGTTTCATCAATGCCCGCCTAGGATCTCAGCAAGCTGAATCGCCTAGCCAAGGCTCTCAAGAGGGCTTATTGCTGGCAGAATGTGCCTGGTATCATGACATTCTGTATTTTCTGCAGGAGTTGAAGCCCCCCGATGGAATGGGAAAAAGTAAAGAGAGGGCTCTTAAGCTCAAGGCAGTCAGGTATTGTCTCATTGAGCAAGTTTTGTACTGGAGAGATCCTTCGGGAATGCTGCTGAGATGTTTGAACCCACCAGAAGCCCAGAAGGTTATGTTTGATTTCCATAAAGGCCTTTGTGGGGGGCATCATTTCTAGAAAACCACAGCTCATAAGATCCTTAGGGCTGGATATTACTGGCCTACTTTATTCGTTGATGTCTGCAGAGGAATCAGAGCTTGCATCAAATGTCAAAAGTTCTCAGGGAAGCAGCAACTCAAATCTCTGCCATTAAAGCCTGTAGTGGTTTTAGCACCCTTTCAGCAGTGGGGATTGGACTTCATTGGAGAGATTCATCCTCCCTCAAGTGGTCAGCACAGATGGATCCTGACTGCAACAGATTATTTCACCAAGTGGATAGAAGTTGTCCCCACCAAAAGCACATCACACAAAGTAATTATCAGCTTCCTGGAGGATATCATAACCTGATTTGGCTGTCCCAACAGAATCGTTACCGATAATGCTGCTTCTTTCAAATCTGAACCTTTAATTAAGTTCTATGAGCAGTTCCAGATCTCTCTAGTTCACTCTACCCCCTACTATCCCAAGGGCAATGGTTTAGCGGAATCCTCTAACAAAAGCCTAATAAATATCATCAAAAGACTGTTAGAGGATAACAAAAGGACCTGGGATTCAAAGTTGAAGTTTTCTCTATGGGTCGATCGTGTCACAACGAAGAAGTCTCTGGGCACTTCGTCGTTTCAACTAGTCTATGGAGCAAAGGCGGTTTTCCCTACTCATCTTGCCTTACCTGTGGCGAAATTCTTTCAAGACTACGAGGGAGAACCAGATCATATGATCAGGAGAATTCATCAGATAGTGGAAGTGCAGCAGGTCAGAGAACAAGTGAGGGATGCAGCCTATAGTCATCAGCAGAAGATCAAGCAGGTTTTTGACAGAAAAGTCACAAAAAAGGAGTTTGAGGTCGGGGACTTGGTATTTAAGTGGGACGCACCCAGACAGGATAAAGGCAAGCACAACAAGTTCGATGCCCTCTGGATTGGCCCCTTTAAAATCTCTGAGATTTTCTCTAACAACACCTATGGATTGCAGGATCTGGAGGGTGAAGAGGTTTTCAACAACCTAGTGAATGGGCATTTTCTGAAAAAATGTTTTATTTGAGCCTTAGACGGCTCCTCTGTTTGTAAATATTGTCTTTTAGTTCTTCGTTTAGTTTCTTTTTGCATGTTTTCGGCCTAATAAGTGATTCCATAGCCCAACAAAAAGGCGACTGGAGCTGCAGAAGGAGTTCTTAGAGAATCACAGGGACGACTCTCTCCCCCATGGAGCCTAATGTTAGCAATAAATGTTGTCATGGGCTCAAGAGCATTCGGGTCTGCAAGTTGCGTGAAATGATCAAGCACAGCACAGGAGAATCTCTGTTTTTCCAATTAGCAGGTCAAGCGAGCGGGCAAAATGTCATCGGCAGCGTTTTGCGAAGCAGATCGACGGTCGGTGGGTAATTGCAATCAGTCGAGTCATGCCAAGTATAGCGCAGATGTTGTTAAAGAGGCAAATGGTGTCAGCCATCAGATTGGCAGAAGAACAGATCTGGACTGTTGGTTCGGGAGCGGACGCTTGTCACGAGATTACCCACATCGGGGACTCGAGTATCGGAGGTTGGAAGAATAATTTATTCGACTTCATGAGTGGCGAAGTGGCGAGAAGATCAGAATCGTCCATTGAAGAGGATGCGTGTCAGAGATCGAGGGATCTCGCGAACTCGGAAGTCCGCAGGGTAAAGGCCCAAATATTTGGTACTCCAAGTCGTGAAGGTGCGAGGAGCGAGAAGAGGACAGTCGTTGGATCCACACGTGGGGTCGTGCATCGGAGTCTCGTAAGAAAATACCCAAGGAATAGGCCGCGAGGATCGCGAGTTTGCGAGGTTGCGAGATTTCGACCGTTGGAGGACAAGTGGCCATAGCAAAGCAGCGAAGTGGAATATAGATGGCAGAAGCCCTCGGGATCTCACTGCGAGAAGTCCCGAGGCATTGGCATTAGGATTCGTGAGTTGCGAAGTGCCGAGGTTCATGTGAAAGTGTGGCAAAGCCTAAAGTGGGACCGCATGGTCAACGAGTGGACACGCGTTGGCTGGAGACAAAGTCAGCATTCCGTTGAATTCTCGCATCTCGGGGACTCACGAAATAGGAGGGTGAAAAATCGACGGTTCAACCGGCGAGGTTGCGAGGTCACGAGAAGTTGGGCCCACGGCATCGCCAGGAGAAATCAGAACCGTCCATCAAAGAGGGACACGTGGTGCATGATTAGGCTTCTCGCCTTCTCTCCCCTCACAACTTTGAGGATCAAAGACTAGCTCCTCCCAGCCACGAGACGTGAGGCGCCGAAAGCACCTTTGAATATAGGCACAAGGTCACATCCTGTGGTCACTCAGGGGTGATAGAAAGAACCACACAAAAGGTCGAAGCATCGGGTTTAGCTGCAGAAAGGATCACTTTGTTCTCCAGGTGCCAGTTCAACTTGATATCCATCTTGATACCTACTCGAAGTGAATGAAGAAGAGACAGGGTGGTTGAAACCTCGCCTCACTTATTAATTGTAAGGTATGGATGTCCCGGTAGGAAGCCTGCCCGAGATGGTCCTCTGTACTAGTTTTCCCACAGAAGCCATGCCGATGTCCTCGACTCACCAGGGAATTCTGCGCACACTAATTCGGCATTTAAGGTCTCAAATACCCCTTAGCATGAGCCATGCAGAGTTAAGGTGGCGTATGACAGAGGAGTGTAGGCCGAATTTGATTGAAGAGACGCCCCATCCTGAAAGTCTAAGACGCCTCTGTGAGGCAATTTTCTCTGAGTATATAAACTTAGTCTTTGTAATTTGTAAGGTATCGATGGTTGAGCAGAGCTCCCTACTGTAATGTTTTAACAGCTATTTCAGCTTTCAGCTTGTGTATCTGTATATGAGATTTCTTGTTTTATGACAGACAGTTCTTCTTACTCCGACTATTTTCATCTCATGTTAAGAGAATTCGTGATTGACTGAGTCGCGCGAGTTATTGTAGTTATGTTATGATAAAAGATTTATTGTCGCATTACTACATTCTCTGGTTTTGCGTTTGAATGTAAGATGATATTGCATTTGGACGTCTTCTTCCTCAGTCTGTTACAAACCTGTTGTTTATAACAGACCTCTGCGTTCCTCTCATATAAGTCTTCCGCCTTTCACCCTTTACTGCATCCCACTGTCTGAAATTTATGCAAGACCTCACTTGCTCATGCATACCTGGCCTAGTTTCAGAGTTGGAACGCTATTGTTTTGAGTTTCCTTCCATTCGATCACCCATCTATAAATAATCGTGACATAAAATTAATGGGTGTCGGGCTCTGCTCCTGCTAGCAATCCAGGAGTGACTTCCGTCTCCAACACATGGGACCTAGGATGACTTCTGGTTTTTCATCTTGAAGATTTACTAAGTTTGTGGAAGGCTAGGGGGACTCAGATTGTAGTAGTTTGGAGAGGGACCTTTTGAAATATTCATTTTTAATTAGTTCTGAGAGGGGTACGGGAATTCTAATATTTTGAATTTCATGCTCAAAACTAAAGGAGGGAAAAGTCTTAGGAGCTTCCCTTACCTCAGAGACAGGTTCTTTGGCTGTTGGTGAAGTATTCTGAGTTTTCTTCTCTTTAGTAATGATTGTTGCAGATTTAATAGGTTTTTCCGCTATGAGAGGCTGATCATGGCTATCAAAATTCCCTTCTTTCTTCTTTGACCTAAGATGATACCTGTTAGAAGTGTTTTTGGCCTTTTCCCCTTTACCCAACTCATTGACTTGACTGTTCATAAGGGATTCTTCATATATAGATTGAGTCAAATGGGGAAAAGGGAAAGTGTCTTCAATACAGTGAATTTCAGGGTCAAGCTCATCTATCTCCTCTCCTTCCACATGAGCAACTAGGTTATTTTGGAGAGGGTTTTGAATCCTTTGATCCTCTCTATCTTTGCTCCTTTGTTCCTTTGGCAAAGCCTATGGCACATTGTTGCTAGGCCTTCTGAAGCCTCTATTATCAGTATTTTGGGGATTTTTGTACATGGGCTTCCCTTCTAACTCCCACCTTTCCATTCTAGTCGAAAGCTATTTGAGCACTTTAGTTACCTCATCCACCTGAAAGGGATGGGGAGAGGAATTAGATGGGGAGGCTTCATGTCTCTTCCTGGATATGTCTCTATTAGCCTTATTCCTGAGTTAGTCAACATCCAATATGTTAGATTCTACTTTCACTGTTGTGTCCTGCATGTGATCCAGAGTAGTTGCTCTCCTTTCCCTCAACATAAGGCAAAAATTGGGATCAAAAGCGATAGCATAAGTGATTTTAGCAAAGGATTCTGAGGGCTTTATTTCAGTGGGGATCTTATTGTACATTTTATTGAATCTCTTGGAGAAGTCAGAGACAGACTCTCCTTCCTTTCTCTTCAAAGACCCAAACTCTATCATGCAATACATGAAGTCTTTTTTTGTCTCCCCGCTGTCTCAAAAAGGCATTATCCAAAGCCTCAAACCCATCAATAGATCCGGGAGGCAGGGCCCTAAACCACTTTCTAGCCTCACCTTCAAGGCTATGAACGAAAATTCTCATCCATATGTCTGCATGCATGATAACATGATCATCTGTAAAATTGTAAAAGGATTCAGGGTGTTCTTCTGCAGCTATGTCCCCTTCGCCTTTAAAATTGGGCAGCTGCTTAAGGTAGCCATCTACTAGAAGGGCATTGAGAGGCTGAGGTAACACAAGGGGAGCATACCTAGCAGCTATTATAGCCTCCATTATGGTCATGGGGGGATTTTCTTCTGCCATAGGAATATTAGGTGGAGGAGAACTTGGAGGAGAAGGATCTCGAATAGGGGATACTGGAAATGAGCTTCCAGGTGGAAGGGGAAACAATGGGGGATTCGGAGAGAAGGATAAAGGGCTTGAGTCAGCAGATGGTTCTCTCTGTGCAGTAGCAGCAACAGTAATAAGAGGAGGGGTGGTAAAGCTGGGGGTGGGGAAATATTCTATGGTCCTAGGTCTACGCCAAGGTACAACTTCAGGGGAGAGGGGAGTGACAAGTATTTATCCCTCCAATCCCAGACCAGGAGGGGAGAACTCAGCAGGAACACTCCCGAAATTCAAGAAACGAGAAACTTCAGAAAAAGGTCTGCTAGGAAGCTGAGAAGAAGAAAATGGAGTTCCTACAGAAGGAGATGGAAAATTACCTGGTTCGGCAGTGGAAGTTTCTCCTTCAGAGGCCTTTCCTTTTCAGAAAATCACCTCTAGATCAGCTTCAGGTGTAGCTAGAGGCAGCTGTGGATGGGACCATGTGTGTCTACCTCTAGAAGCCATAACTAAAACAACAGATTCACCACAGTAGAGTCGTCACAATGGAGTCGCCAGGTGCACAGTAGCAATCTCATAGGGCTCTGATGCTTGATGCACCTTCAGAATAAGAGGCTCGATGTCGTTCAATCCCAGGGAAAATTTTTAACTTCGTCCTTGGCAACAGCACCAAAAATGTTGGCGTCAGAAGTCACTCCTGGATTGCGGCAGAAGTAAGCCTGAGGCCCATCAGTTTTAAATGTCATGATTTGTTGATAAAGGGTGATGAATGGAAGCAAAATCAAAACAATATCATTCTAACTCAGAAACTAGGCCAGGCATGCACAAGCAGATGAGGTCTTGGTTCAATTTCAGGCAGTAAGTTGTAATAAGGGTGAGTAGGAGGAAGACTTCTGTGAGGAAATGTGAAGGGTTGTTGTGGGCATCGGGCTTCCAACAACCTGTAGAAGAAAACTTTGAACGCAAGAACTTCTTATATTCAAAAACAGAAACACTAAAAGAACATAACAGAGCTATAATAAATCCTTTATCATAACACAGTCATGATGATTCATATGAATCATTCAATCATGAACCCTTTCAGTTTGAGATCAAAACAAGATGAAAAAGAGAGTTGCCTTACATTAAACAAGGAAATTTCATATACAGATACATAGCCCAGAAAACCATTGCTTCATTAAAACATTACAGTCGGGAGCTCTGCTCTACCATCCATCCTTACAAAAATACAAAAACTGAGTATATATACTCAGAGCAATTTGCCCCCCTCGCAGCAGGAGGGTAGATGAGACATTAAAGTCTAACTTAGCGTGCACAGGTTCTTCTGGTCAGTCAAGGACATCAGATCGGCATGGCTCTTTTAAGAAAACCTGCACATAGGACGATCTTGGGCAGACTGCCTGCCAGAACCTCCATGCCCTGCATTCATGGCTTGAGCTGAGGTCTCAACCACCTGCTCAATATTCAATGACTGCTTTTTCCATGGAGGGTGGCCGAGACTGAAAGCATAAAGAGAGAGAGACCTCGTGTCCTTTGAAGTCCCGGTGGCCGAAGTGTCGAAATGGCTCCTGGGTGCTTTTCGCATTCCGCGTTTCGGGGTTTCGAAATGCAGTGGAAGAGAGAAACCCGTTGTCCTTTGAAGTCTCGGTAGCCAAAATGTCGAAATGGCTCCCCAAGACTTTTACATTTCGCGTTTTGAGTTTCGGGGATTCTCGATGCAGTGGAGGAGAGGCTCCCTTGTCTTTTGAAATCCCAGTAGCCGGAATGCCGAAATGGATTTTTGCGTTTCGGCGATTCCCGATGCAATGGAAGAGCGACTCCCTTGTCTCTTGAAATCCCGGTAGCCGGAATGCCGAAATGGATTTTTGCGTTTCGGCGATTCCCGATGCAGTGGAAGAGCGACTCCCTTGTCTCTTGAACTCTTGGTAGCCGAAATGCCGAAATGGCTTCTGGGCGCTTTTTGCATTTTGGGTTTCATCGATTCCTGATTCAGTGGAAGAGCGACTCCCTTATCTCTTGAAGTCTCGGTAGTCGAAATTCCGAAATGGCTTCTGGACGCTTTTCACATTTTGGGTTTCGGCGATTCCTGATGTAGTGGAAGAGGTGCTCCCGTGTCTCTTGAACTGTCGGTAGCCAAAATGCCGAAATGGCTTTTGGGCGCTTTTCTCATTTCGGGTTTCGGCAATTCCCGATGTAGTGGAAGAGCGGCTCCCTTGTCTTTTGAAATCCTGGTAGCCGGAATGCCGAAATGGCTTTTCGCGTTTCGGGTTTCGGTGATTCCTGATGCAGTGGAAGAGAGACCCCGTGTCTTTTAAAGTCCCGGTAGCCAAAATCGTGAAACGACTAATCACTTCGCGACTTTGGCCATAAGAGATGAGCCCATGTGCTAAACCTCGTGCAATTTCGCGACTCAAGTTTACCCATGACCGTTGATCTACTCCATCTATGGATCCTTGCCATTGAAAACAAAATGCCCGCTCGCTTAATTTTAAGCCCAAAATGGACTTCTTTTGTGCACTGCGCTCGATGCTCATGACTACGACCTTTGAATAAAACTCATTTCATGGGTTTTTAAACCCCATTTCTACGCATTTACACCAAGGGTCTGAAATTGGAGAGAAACAACACCTTGCAAGAATTGATGCTAACAGGATCCATCTCATGGTCAAGTAAATATGTCAGAGGCTTGTGAATCCACATTACTTCACACACTCACTGCTATATACTCTACCTCTGTGGTACTCAAGGCCACAGAGTTTTGTTTCCTACTGCCTTAAGAAACCATGGAAAACTTCATGGTAGAACATCAACCGTATGTGCTCTTTTGGTCCATTGTACTTTCTTCTTGATCTGAATCGACATATTCTACAAACTCAAGTTCACTCTAAAGGCATATCTCAGGCCATATCCAACTGTACCTCGTATATATATATATATATATATATATATATATATATATATATATATATCTTAATACATGTTTTGTTGTTGTCTAATGAGTCTGTCTAGGTTCACTCATGAAATGAATAAGCACATACACTACATGACATGAATCAAGTCTGGTGTTAACCAGATACATTAGTGATCCAATCAGATGTGGACCAGTCTCGTCTGAATCATCATCAATATTCTTCTTTTAAATTCATCACGATGGATTTTGCATTCTATCATACTTGAACTTCTTTAATATTTTCATTGTATATTTTCCTTAACTCAGAAAAATCTCATTTGTTCTGTGTCATACTTCTTGTCCCAAGAAGTAGTGCATCATACTCAGATTCTTCATCTCGAATTCATAAGTCCAGGATTACTTGTATCCAAAAACAAGGCTTTCTGAATAGGTCATCAAAATTAGGTTCTCATCATCAACACTGTAATAATATAGGTTTGGATCAACAACACTCTTGATGAAATCCAAAATCATCAAGAATTTCTCTATCTGATATAGTTCCCAACTCATGGATGGTAGAATGGATGTAAATGTATCGGGTTTATTGGATCAAGTGTCTTATCATAGACAACTCCCTATGTTTGTGAGAAACCTCTGGCTATAGATATCGTTTTGTATTTCTAGACACTTCCATCAGCTACATGTTTGATCTTATAGATCCATTTGGAAGTTACCATATACTTCCCTTCTGGTCCCTGAATAATATCTTATGCATCATTCTTTAAGATATATTGGTATTCTTCTATTATGGCATCTTGACATACTTATTCTCTTGTTGCTTCTCTAAGACAAGGAGGTTCAACATCAATGAGGTGGTTCATGACTGAAGGATAGCTCGAAAATCTCTTTCTCTTTCTCGAGATGTGCCTTGAGAGGCTTGTATGTTTCTCTGCCTCTTGCAAAGTGAGTCTAGGTAGGAATTTTAATCCCTACTGCAATATCTCTGAACATATCAATTGGAGAACCTGGATCAACTGGAGTAATGTTTGTCTCCCTATGAACTGCTGAAGGGGGAGAAGGTATTGTCTCCTTGTCAATATCCATCTGAGATTCTCTGGGTCTTTGAAAGACTATCTCTTTTTCAAGGACATAGTTTTCTCCTTGTCTCAATCTGTCTCTGACTAGGGGTGTTGATATATAATGTCTTTGAAGATTCACTGTATCCTTTCTTTCTAAAGGATCTAGCTTGGACTTCTTTTCTTTGGGTACATGAAAATACATTGGGCACCCAAATAACCCGAAGTGTTTAATCTTAGGATTCATTCTGGTGAAGACTTCTTTGGGAGTTATGTTTTTCAAAGTCTGGTTAAGACTCTTGTTCTGCACATATACTATGTCATGCATGCTTTTGCCCATGGAATCCTAGAAGGATATTGATCATGCATTATAGCATTGGTTTTCTCAATGATGGTTCTATTCTTCCTCTTTCTCAAATAGTTTTGACTCCCTCTGAGTTAAGTGACTCCCTCTAAAGGATAAGCATANGACCAGGGGTGTCGATCTATAATTTCTTTGAAGATTCACTATATCCTTTCTTTCTAAAGGATCTGTCTTGGACTTCTTCTCTTTGGGTACATGAAAATACATTGGGCACCCAAATAACTTGAAGTGTTTAATCTTAGGATTCATTCTGGTGAAGACTCTTGTTCTGCACATATACTGTGTCATGCATGCTTCTGTCCATGGAATCCTAGAAGGATACAGATCATGCATTATAGCATTGGTTTTCTCAATGATGGTTCTATTCTTCCTCTTTCTCAAATAGTTTTGACTCCCTCTGAGTTAAGTGACTCCCTCTAAAGGATAAGCATAATATTTTCTTGTTAACTTATCTGGAACAAGAAAACAAAAAGAACCAACACAATAATATCTCCTAAAGGAGAATAATGAGTACATCTCTAGAATCAAAACAATTTAAGGAATGTTGTCACAGCTACAACTCCTACTTGTAATGTAGAAAACTTATAGAAATATAGGTTATAGGAATGACAATTACAACAATAAAACCTGGAGTCTTTAATTTGAGTGTGTTGTTCCTCTGAATGCACTG
>JASDQU010439597.1:31610-42188 GCA_032191745.1 Picea mariana
ACAATAATTTTTCCTCTAAAGTCTTGTCTTCCAAGAAAATTTAAGTTTCTTGATCCATCAAGCTTATCTTTCATCATAGTTTTTGTTCATCATAATTTTAGATTCTTCACAACCCTTTGTCAACTGGGATAGAAAACCTAACGGCTAGGCTAGTCTAGCACTTTTAGGTTTTATTAGACTTATGACTGCCAACAATAAGCCTTTGAAAGATAGGAGAACACTGGTGAGCTGAAGAGATCCTTCAATGAGTTTGCAGAAACCATGATATTGAAATTTCTGCAGAATTTAGCGAAACCCTAAATACCCTAGGACCAAAATTTCAAAATGCCCGGAATTTTGATATGAAGCTTGTTGGAGGTGCGTTGAAGGAGGTCACACACTCCTATGCCAAAATTATCCCCAACATCCAAGTATTAAGGGCTGAAACTAAGAAAGAAGGATGGTCATAAGGAATTTATGGGAACCCTAGAAGGGTCGTACGGTTTCTGTAGAAGTGAGAGAGGATGGTTGGAAAATATTTGTGCAATGGGATCTTCAAGACCTATGATCTGATACCATTTTGATTTTTCAATAAGCTAGGTTAAACATGTAGTTCATTTCAATTTCCATTTGTCTTAACCATAAACAAGAATGTTGCAGCAACCAAGATCACAAGAAGAAACACCATGCACAAGAATACAAGAAGTATCTTGGGAAACCCTTATCAACAAGGGAAGAAAACCCAACCAAATCCTTTGCTATATTCTTCAAGAGAAAGACCTTCACCACCAAGAAATACCTAGAACACAAGAGGGTGATCAAACCCTAGAAGACTAGCGCCCAAGAGAGGTGCACACTTTTCCCAAGAATGTGTACTTGCTGAAATTTCCAAACTTACTTGAAAGATATGATTCCACAATGGAGAATCTACCTTTACTTATACTAAACTGAACCTGTCAACAGAAGTGTCTATTGGCACAACAAGGCTGACATCACTAGCTTATAATATAATTAATATTAACCAGATTAATTATCTTTTACATTTATTACTAATCACATTAAGGTGGGTCCGACCTGTACCCTTTACATTACAATTAGGGTTACAAGAAGGTCTAGCTCTTGGAAAATATAGCAAGGGATATGATACACCCACTAGTGCTCGTCCTCTAGGGGAAAATCCATAGGGATGTCCATATCTATGGCTCACTACATTACACAGAAGAACCAGATCTTCACACATTCACCTATGTTCGTCCACATGCACGCCCACTCTACAGATCTTCTTTCCCACTGCCTCACACATGAGAATCATTTGGAGTTTCTCATCAACTCTGTTGCTCATAGGAGGATAATACATCATCTTCATTTCTGTTCACGTGACGATGCACCCAACACTTTAGTATTTCACACGTTCACCTTGTGCTAAGCCATAGGCACGTCTAAATCAACAGATCTCCTTTCCCACTGGATAATCATCTAGAGTTCTTCTCAACTCTCTGAATGGAGGAGGTCATCTCTACGTTCTAGCTGTCTCAGGTAGGAACCATGTACCCTTCTTAGGGTCTTTCTCTCAGGTTTGTAAGCTGGAGAAAGACTCACATAGATGTAATGATCCACATCTCACAGGTTTTTCAGCTAGAGAATATCTCACATAGTTGCAATCATCAACAAGGCTAACCCGCCTGGATACTGAACATGTCTGCTAACAGCGGGTACCGAACTATGGTATGACTAGGTAAACCCGTGAGAGTACTGAACAAACTTGCTGGAAATGAGGAATTCTACCTGGTGAGGATGATGACTTAAAAATAATAAATAATAAGTCTTTGATTTTAAAACTTGTCTTGATGTATGACACTACTTGTGGGTATGACTAAAAGGGAGTATGCATGGTTAAGTAAAAGTAAATGAACTCCATTCACTTGCCATTGTGGGCTAACCTAAATATGATCTTAAGACCCTCTTGTCTAATTCTTTCTAACTATATGTAAGATGTTTTGTCTTACAAGTGGGGCCTTCCTCTTAACATTTTTTCTAGGATAACATGTGAAATCTACCTATACGCTCGGAAGCCATACATCTTAGGATATTAAAAGGATTGATTGGTTTCCTATATGTTTTATTGAGAAGTGTTACAATGCTTAGATGTGGGAGAAGGAATAAACATTGTTCATTTGTTTAGAAAGTCTATGTGAAAAGACCATATAATTTATGCCATAAAGAGACACATTATGAAACATATTTCTACACAATATTACAGGTTGTCATGTCATTGATTGTTAATACTTGCACATTAGTTAATTAACTATATATTATTAGAATAATATTATGATGACGAGCTTGTTTCTTCCATCATAGTTTCATTTTCTGATGAAAAGGAGGACTGATTAAGGAATTTTATTATTTGTTGTAGTTACATGAAAAAGGAAACCAAGATGAATACTTCATTCCATCCTCTCATCCACCTTGGCAGACAAGAGCCTTACAATCCAATGAATTTGGCAATTACAAGCTTACTGTTGATTTCCATGTCATTTTCAAACCAGATGGAGTGTCAGATGGAGTGTTGGATGAGGTACTATAACCAATACTGTAACATGTAAGGGTGATTTACAACACTTCAAGTAAATATCAATTGGATCCAACATAGTTTAACATATATAAATTTGGATCCAACATGGTTTAACATATACATTGGGATCATATGGTTTAAATATTATCTAACACATACAAATTACTTATGTATGATATAAAAATTTGATGATAATGTCCAAGTCTTTGACTTGGACATTGATATAATCATTTCAAGCATCACCATAACGATTTTAAAGGCGACATGCATAATCATTAATGATGGTGCTCTTTTTCTCTCATTAATCCCAAGTAACCCATGATTTCAAAACACTTGCTTGCATTTCTGATTTAGGGAAACAAAATACTTTGCATCCCCTTTGTTTTTTCTCTGCATTTTCTCTCGTTTTCCTTGCCACCATGTCGAACCCCACAAACCCTCCTCATATGCCGAATTGTTAGCTATCCCTGAGTTCGCAGCCCGCAAAGAGATCTTTCTCTACGTGGGATGGGGGAAATTCCTTGTCAGTATGCAGGGGCATGACAATGATGTTTCTGTCCAGTTCTCCCTCGGGTTCGATGGCAAGATTGCTCGCTTTGGGTCACTGGTTTTTCTAGTCTCTGAAGAGTCTATTGTTGTTTCCACCAAACTCCTATGATTTGGAGACAAATGTTTCAAGCATCACCAACTTCTATGACAAAGTTATAATCAAGGTTAAAAACTAGAATATCAAAACGTTTACGGGTCTAAAGGTTATTCAAAGGGATGGATTAAAGATGAATTTCTTAACCCTCTGTTCGTCATCACCAGATTAATCACTTGTGAGGGTAAGTATTCCACCTTCAAATCATACCATTTTCGCCTCTTGGCTCACTTTCAGTTTGGTAAACCTTTGAATTTTCCATTTTTCTTTTCAAAGAGTCTTGAGAAAATGTCCTCCCAAGTTCGCAAGAATGTGAACAACCCTTACCATAACCTATTTCATCATGGACTTATCAAACTACTGGTTATCTCAGAATTAAGAAAACAAGATAGAACCTGGGATGATTTCCTTTACCAGTTTTTGAACCCCCATTTGATAGTTTAAAAAACCAAAAAGTCAATTGATTCTGGGACTGCTAATCCATCTAACCCTCATTCTCCTAAGAATCCAAACCCTCCAATTAATCATATTCCATCATCTGCTAAGAAATCCAAGAATCTTATTGCTTATCCTCAGTTATCTAGAACTCCTATTGACTCTAAATAGAAGAAGCTGCAAGACTCTTTTCACCATGATTTTCCTTCAATTCCTAAAAAGAGGCGAGGTGCTAACATGTTCAAAGGACAACCATCTCATAGGAGCACTCGAAATATGATTGGCAAGTTCAATAAAAAGCCTATAATTACCTCAGAACCTATTCAATTATCCTCTGATCATGAGAGCCCTCATAAGAAGCTTAAAGAAGACTCTACATGAGGTTCTAAACCCGCCAAAGAAACTAAATCTAAATATGCCATGCTTAGTCTTCCAGAAAATGCCACTATCACACCTTCTCCTCAAATTCATAAACCTTCTACAAAATGTGACATGCCTTCCACATCCACTGATAAGCCTAAGCCTTTTCTTATTGAAAAGTTTGATTAGTCCCAAACTGTTGAACAGTTGCAACAATAAAATGCTCAGTTGACCCAATGTCTTGGAGAGTATGAAACATTGGATCATCATTTACACCATGATAACGTTGTCCTACAAGCCAAGGTGAATTCTCTACAACATTTGGTAGATGATATGCTTACTACCAATCACAATTTAAGAATGAAGTTGAAGCATCAGAGGATGCCTAAGCAGAAGTCTCCCGGACATGAGGAAGAAGCCCCTAAAGTTTAATCCATATCCTATCTCAAGATCATGTCACTACCTCATGAGTATAGTTATGTTTTGAAAATCCATTTTTCTTTGCAGAGGGACTTGCAAAACCGTAGGTGCGGGAGAAATGTTGATTCCATGTTTTGCCTAATTGTTTCCTTCTATAATTTGCTTTTTGAACATAATGAGTATACATTTTGAGCTTATTATCAGATTATTATCATCATATAGATATGGGATGCAAATCAGGAAAAAGGTGCAATCCAGACCTTCATTCGGACCTTCATATGGTCCTCATTATGGAATTTAGAGCACAACATATTTGGCCGTTAGCATACCTGTGGGTATTTTCGGGAAAAACCAGAACATGGGCTTTTTACCAATTATTGTCCTCCTGCTATGGCTACCATTGTATTTCGATTTAGATAGTTGAAACTATCTCCTATATTTGAGCTACGATTTTAAGAACTCATACTCTATTAATTGCATAGATAAACGATTTTTTCGTTTTGAGAGAGAGTCGACCCTTTGAGTGGTGGACCTCTCAAACTCTATATATACTTGAGCTCATTAGCATGATGTGAATGACCAAGAGAAACAATTTAAGAATTATATGTAAAGTTTAGCTTTGTTCTTCATTTCAATGCAAATTTATGAATTAAGTTGAGTTTGTGATCAATTAGTGAGTTGGAGTACCACAACTGCTCGGGGGGCCCACCAGTAGTATGTGTGTCTTATTTCCTTGTGTGTTCATATTTCCAACCTCTCTTTGGAGGAATTTTTCTAATTTCCTTACATTCATTTCCTATTAATTTCTTTGTATATCTTATTTCCTTATAATTGTTCTAATCCCTCTTTGTTGTTATAATCTCTCTTCTGCATAATTCCATTGTACAACTAAGTTGTGTTAATCACTCTTTTTTTATTGTATATATCACTATATTTATTCACTTTAATTACTTATACTGTGTTGTAAACATGAATCTTCTCTGTAATTAAAATAGATTAAACTAACCTCTGTAGGGATGTATAATTATTATTCTCCTTGTTTAAAAGTACAGTAGCATAATTTCATTGAAGCATTTTTTGTTCAAGTACAATAGTGTAATTTATGATTTTAAGAGTTGTTCAAAGGTTTGATCAATCACAGGCACATGCATCTCATATTTCCTTAATGGCAAAGATTTCACTAGACTGTCTTGTTTATACTCTACATGTCTCTGTAGAAATTAACATTGAATTGATTCTGTTTGAATTATGAGTAGTGCTAAGATGTCATCGTGATATAATTCACCATCGTAGACACAACCACTATATTTAGATGTCATCATGATATAATTTTCCATTGTAGACACATATAGATGATGTTGTTAACCTTCTTCAACAAGATAGTGTGAATTATATGATGTTGTTTACTTCCAGTCAATAAGATTAGTGTAATGATGTGGTTTATTTTCTGTAGAATAGAAGGAACTGTGAGTTCTTGATTTAATATTGAAAAGTTTCTTTAAGAATAAAGTTCATGTCAAAGGATTTCTTTTAAGGAAAGATATATTACTGCTCTGAACATTTAAAATGAAGTTTATTGCCCAAAAAGATCTCAACTTGTTTATAGTCCTTTAAATCATCTTTTAAGATAGAATTGTAGATTGAAATTATAGTGTTGATCCTTAGGGTACACCATTCTCTTTCCTAGTTAATTCACTTTCCAGACCTCATAAGCAGTGCATTTCCTTTCTATCTTGACACATACTATATTACAACTCAAATTTTACTTACCCCGGTCGATAATTTAATTGAGGGAAATTAAGGTATATAGTTTACCCATCACCTCTCTTGTCTATTTTATTTTTTACATTCTTGACACATACTATGTTACAACTCAAATTTTACTTACCCCGATCGATAATTTGATTGAGGGAAATTAAGGTATATAGTTTACCCATCACCTCTCTTGTCTATTTTATTTCTTACATTCTAATTTACTGATTTATCTAATTCTTTGCATAGGAGATTAGACTCATTAGATTCTTTGGTGTATGTTATTGCATTTTTTTCTAATCTAACATGAGGAAGTGAGTTGCAACTCGCCATAAAAATCTAATTGTGACTCGGATAAATGAACCGTTGATTGTGTTGAAATTATAACACCGGGTTACAATTAAGAGAATCTATCTCTTGTGATTCCATTTCCCAAAAATTATTTATTCAACGATCTCAAGAACTAGGGTTTTGCTAAGTAAGGAACAATGCAATTTTTGCACAAGGGTTGATTTTGCAAAGCATTGGCTCATTGTGAAATTGTGTGTGATTGTGAA
This sequence comes from Picea mariana, assembly GCA_032191745.1. NCBI lineage: Eukaryota > Viridiplantae > Streptophyta > Pinopsida > Pinales > Pinaceae > Picea > Picea mariana. The sequence goes on from JASDQU010439597.1 coordinate 38,329, forward strand.
ATTGTTGGAGTCCAAGACATTCATAAATACCAATGAAGAACCAAATGAGATAGGAATTTAATGCTTGGCCATGATTTTTTTAATGTATCATCTTCACAATTATTTTTTAATAACCATGAAATGTAGACTGCATTTGGTTGATCATTTTGGTATCTTTTCTCGATCCTGGAGGCAAGTTTTGCACATGTTGGAAAAATCTTCTCACTTGGAAGGTTTGCTAACCTCCCAAGACAATGATGTGCCTCTATAGAGTGGATCATTGGTTATGAATTTCAGTAGATCCCCTAAGTGCAAGATTTTACCTGCTTTGGTAAATTTCTAGAATCACATCACTCACTTGGTATCCTTGTACATCTTCTTAACCAATGAAACGATCTTCCAAGCATTCAAACCAAGTGATTGAGAGATATGTGAGTAGACCCATCGATTTGTTGAAGGATTGAGAAATATGTTAGAAATTAACTCCAAGATTATGAGTTATATGTGATTTCTTTCTAGATTAGTTTCCATTCCCATAGTGAAGAGAAAAAGATCTTCCAAGCTTGTATCCTTCAAGAGGGTTTCTTCAAGATTGAGTTTATGTTTTTACAATAAAATTTCCATCCATAAGCTTGTGTGCGAAAAATATACAAGCTTGAGAGATTTATACTAGAGTATTGGTTTTTCCCATCATTATTTACTTGTTTCTTCCATCCTCTTTGTAAGAAAAACAATACTCAAATATGCATACTTCACTTGAGGACTTGAAATTGCTGAAATTGTACATCAAACATCATAATTCCCATACACCAGCTTATTATGTTATTTTATGTATTAACAACATAAGGAAGTAGATAATTAGTTTTAACAAATGTTACATTGTCGAATTGAAGCTCATGTTGGGTATTTCATTATTCATGTTCACCAAGATGTTGAGTATTAGTTGTTTCTTGCTTTCTCATTGGTTTCACCATGTCTAAGGGACACTATGAGCACAACTCACATTCCTAAAATCCTAATATCACCAAAAATGGCGAGGGATAATCTAAGATGGTATACAAGAGATAGAAGACTATCATTCATACTTGGGACCTCTCGTTCCACCTACTTATAGTGAATCCAAATATCACTAATTTGGTGTAGTAAATGAAAATAGGTAAGTTAAATGCTGGGTCCTTGTACAATGTGCATGTGATCAAATGCATCACGTGTATAAAATAGAAGAAGAGAAGCATGCTGAAAGGAAAATAGTTAAAATGTTTTAAAAAACACATTTAAAAATAGGTAACACCAAATGTAACTCCCTATACATGTTGATCCACCACGTAGAAACAAAACAAATAGGGTTGTATTCTAGTGTGGAATACACATGTTTGCAATTAGATTACTTAAATACCACCAAGTAGCCTAGTTTTAGGATAGTTCCCACTCTAGAGTTGGTTATGGGAGAATCTTTCATGTAGAAATATAGAATGATTTCCAATTTGAATGACTTGGGATCGTTGTTTGGACAAATTAATTATGTGGGATAAGTTGGAGATTCATGTGGTTTGATCTCTTAAGTATACCATCAAAATATTATTAAGACATAAAAAGGCTTACCCAACCACCCTAATCACTGAGCATGTTTGTATGATGGATTTAATATTTTGAATTAATAAACTTTTAGGGATTTCAAGACTTTAAATAATCAATGAGAAAGGACTCAACCTAGGATATGCGACTTAAAGAATCCAACAAGACATCTAAATTAGGTTTCATTTAGGCCCATTTGAGGAAGATGACATTGAACATGTGTGTAACTTAATAGGATTAAGGAAGTGATGCACCTTGAATAACATCATCATCGGGTGAAAGTGTACATAAGTAGTGTTGCATGAATTACACATAATTTAAATGTATAGGGGTAAATCATCATCATGATCATAATCATTCATCAACATCGAATAAACAAACACTTCAATTCATAGAACATGTGCCATGAAAACAAANATTTTTTACAAAATGGCATATCATGTCTAATATACAAGTTCCAAAACATGCAATAATGACATATGGTGCCTTATATACAAAATGACACTCATTGATCACTACCACCCTTTCCATTATCAGGTGCATATCAAAATTAGATCTTTTTTCTCTTACTCAATGTAGGAGCTCGAGTCTTTTTTCACTTAAGTGTGGTTCATCTCTTTGGAGACTAGACAAAGAAACACAATTCTTATAAGTTTTTTCCACAATGAATTAACACACTCACAAAATGATTCTTTATAATTCTAGCCAATAAAACTCACCACATATGATATCGAGAGAGAGATTGTAAATTTTTTACAAAATGACATATCACACCCAATATACAAAATGGAAGCAAGTTCCCAAACATGTAAGAATGACATATAGTGCCTTATATACAAAATGACACTCATTGACCACTACCACCCTTGCCATTTTCAGATGCATATCAAAAGTTGATCTTTTTTCTCTTACTCAATGTAGGAGCTCAATCCTTTTTTCACCTAAGTGTGGTTCATCTCTTTGGAGGCTAGACAAAGAAACATAATTCTTATAAGTTTTTTACACAATGAATCAATACACTTACAAAATGATTCTTTATAATTATAGCCAAGAAAAATCACCACATATGATATTGTCAGTCATGAAGGTATTTCCCTCCTTCATAACCCTAATATTTTTGCTATGTTTCCCTACAGTAGTCACAAGAATCAAAGCGTGAAATTTAATAAAAAATGTCTAAAATCAAATCCATTAATGATACATAAAAATTTCATCAACGAATGATTTCACTGTGAATAACTCAAACAACAATGGAGATTTGCTCTTAGGTCGAGCAACGATTGTATAAGCTGCTTCGAGGTAATATATGTTGTTGCATCAACTGCAATATCCACATTGGATGATAGACATGGAGAATCATGAGAGCAAAGTGGTGCAACCAGAGTGGATGAAATGGTGTGGGATATAACAGGGTGGACGGGTTCGTGGTGTATAGGTGCAACCACTATGGATGGATGGAATGGAAAAGGTGGTGGGGATGGTGGTGATAAACCCCCATTGGTTGTATGAAGGATGGAAGTACCCTAGGGTGGGTAGTGGTATCCCAAGAGTCGAGGGACGATGGCCAAGGATAGGACTTTCCCTGTAGCCTAGGACAAATAATGGGTGGAATGTGGGAAGTGATGAATGGTATGATCGTGGTATTGGTGACTTAGAAATCAATGAACAAACCTGAATACACTTTTATAATATTTTTATTAGTACAAAAATGTGAAATTAAATCAAAATAAGACAATAAATTTCACATTTAAACAATATTTAACTCAACACATGATACCTGGGAAGGGGGTGATCTGTCCATCCCAGTTGGACATGGTTCCTCATTATATGAAACTGCAACCTGTAGAAAAAAAACAATATTATATTTGATTTCTCATCAACATCCTGTAGAAACACAACAACTATCTTACACATGTAGAAGAATAGTAGTAGATAAGTGATTTCTAGAGAATAAACAGATCACTCTAGTGAATTTATCAAAGGTCACATTCAACATACTAGTACACAATATTTTAGAGAAAGGGTTGATATATGTGGTAGTCCCAAACAAGATACTTGTGTAAGAGTTGGTGTGCAACATTGAATCTTCCCTCATATACAACAAAATAGAAAATGTTAAGTGATTAGGTAGGAATGCATGGTAGTGCTAAGATCCTCTAAACCACCAAAAAACAACTTGTCTAGGGATGAGAGAAAATATCTATGTGATTTGAGAAATAATAAATACATTGAGATACTCAAAGGGGAACACTACTATCATAATGGATGAAGTAGATTACCATAACAAACTGATGGAGCACCTCACA
>JASDQU010439597.1:42578-53359 GCA_032191745.1 Picea mariana
TTTACATTTATTACTAATCACATTAAGGTGGGTCCGACCTGTACCCTTTACATTAAAATTAGGGTTACCAGCAGGTCTAGCTCTTGGAAAATATAGCAAGGGATATGATACACCCACTAGTGCTCGTCCTCTAGGGGCACTTCCATAGGTATGTCCATATCTATGGCTCACTGCATTACACATAAGAACCAGATCTTCACACGTTCACCTGTGCTCATCCACATGCACATTCACTCTACAGATCTTCTTTCCCACTGCCTCACACATGAGAATCATCTGGAGTTTCTCGTCAACTTTGCTGCTCAGAGGAGGATAATACGTCATCTTCATTTCTGTTCACATGACGATGCACCCAACACTTTAGGATTTCACACGTTCACCTTGTGCTAAGCCATAGGCACGTCTAACTCAATAGATCTCCTTTCCCACTAGATAATCATCTGGAGTTCTTTTCAACTCTCTGAATGGAGGAGTTCATCTCTACGTTCTAGCTCTGTCTCAGGTAGGAACCATGTACCCTTCTTAGGGGCTTTCTCTTAGGTTTGTAAGCCGAAGAAATACTCACATAGCTGTAATGATCCACATCTCACAGGTTTGTCAGCTGGAGAATATCTCACATAGTTGCAATCATCAACAAGGCTAACCTACTGGGATACTGAACATCTCTGCTAGCAGCGAGTACCGACCTATGGTATGAATAGGTAAACCCGTCAGAGTACTGAACAGACTTGCTGGAAATGAAGAATTCTACCTGGCGAGGATGATGACTTAAAAATAATAAATAATAAGTCTTTGATTTTAAAACTTGTCTTGATGTACGAAACTACTTGTGGGTATGACTAAAAGGGAGTATGCATGGTTAAGTAAAAGTAAACGAACTCCATTCACTTGCCATTGTGGGCTAACCTAAAGATGATCTTAAGACCCTCTTGTCTAATTCTTTCTAACTATATGTAAGATGTTTTGTCTTACAAGTGGGGCCTTGCTCTTAACCGTTTCACTAGGATAACATGGGAAATCTACCTATACACTCAGAAGCCATACATCTTAGGATATTAAAAGGATTGATTGGTTTCCTATATGTTTGATTCAGAAGTGTTACAATGCTTAGATGTGGGAGAAGGAATAAATGTTGTTCATTCGTTTAGAAAGTCTATGTGAAAAGTATATATAATTTATGTCATAAAGAGACACATTATGAAACATATTTCTACACAATATTACAGGTTGTCATGTCATCGATTGTTAATACTTGCACATTAGTTAATTAACTATATATTATTAGAATAATCTTATGATGACGAGCTTGTTTCTTCCATCATAGTTTCAGTTTCTAATGAAAAGGAGGACTTATTAAGGCATTTTATTCTTTGCTGCAGTTACATGACAAAGGAAACCAAGATGAATACTTCATTCCATCCTCTCATCCACCTTGGCAGACATGAGCCTTACACTCCAATGATTTTGGCAATTACAAGCTTACTGTTGATTTCCATGTCATTTTCAAACCAGATGGAGTGTCAGATGGAGTGTTGGATGAGGTACTATAACCAATACTGTAACATGTAAGGGTGATTTACAACACTTCAGGTAAATATCGACTCGATCCAACATAGTTTAACATATAAATTTGGATCTAGCATGGTTTAACATATACATTGGGATCATATGGTTTAAATATTATCTAACACATACAAATTACTTATGTATGATACAAAAATTTGATCATAATGTCCAAGTCTTTGACTTGGACATTGATCTAATCATTTCAAGCATCGCCATAACGATTTTAAAGGTGACATGCATAATCATTAAGGATGGTGCTCTTTTTCTCTCATTAATCCCAAGTAACCCACAATTTCAAAACACTTGCTCGCATTTCTGATTTAGCGAAACAAAATACTTTGCATCCCCTTTGTTTTTACTCTGCATTTTCTCTCGTTTTCCTTGCCACCATGTCGAATCTCCACAAACCCTCCTCATATGCTGAATTTTTAGCTATCCCTATGTTCGCAGCTTGCAGAGAGATCTTTCTCTGCGTGGGATGGGGGAAATTCCTTGCCAGTATGCAGGGGCACGACAATGATGTTTCTGTCCAGTTCGCCCTCAGATTCGATGGCAAGATTGCTCGCATTGGGTCACTAGTTTTTCCAGTCTCTGAAGAGTCTATTGTTGTTTCCACCAAACTCCAATGATTTGGAGACAAATGTTTTAAGCATCACCAACTTCCATGACAAAGTTATAATCGGGGTTAAAAACTAGAAAATCAAAACGTTTCTAGTTCTAAAGGTTATTCAAAGGGATGGATTAAAGATGAATTTCTTAACCCTATGGTCGTCATCACCAGATTAATCACTTGTGAGGGTAAGTATTCCACCTTCAAATCCTACCATTTTCGCCTCTTGGCTCACTTTCAGTTTGGTAAACCTTTGAATTTTCCATTTTTCTTTTCAAAGAGTCTTGAGAAAATGTCATCCCAAGTTCGCAAGAATGTGAACAACCCTCACCATAACCTATTTCATCATGGACTTATCAAACTATTGGTTATCTTAGAATTAAGAAAACAATACATAACCTGGGATGATTTCCTTTACCAGTTTTTGAACCCCCATTTGACAGTTAAAACAACCAAGAAGTCAATTGATTCTAGGACTGCTAATCCATCTAACCCTCATTCTCCTAAGAATCCAAACCCTCCAATTAATCGTATTCCCTCATCTGCTAAGAAAGCCAAGAATCTTATTGCTTATCCTCAATTATCTAGAACTCTTATTGACTCTAAATAGAGGAAGTTGCAAGACTCTTTTCACCGTGATTTTCCTTTAATTCCTACAAAGAGGCTAGGTGCTAACATGTTCAAAGGACAACCATCTCATAGGAGCACTCGAAGTATGATTGGCAAGTTCAATAAAAAGCCTATAATTACCTCAGACCCTATTCAATTATCCTCTGATCATGAGAGCCCTCAAAAGAAGCTTAAAGAAGACTCTACATGAGGTTCTAAGCTCGCCAAAGAAACTAAATATAAATATGCAATGCTTAGTCTTCCAGAAAAGGCCACTATCACACCTTCTCCTCAAATTCATAAGCCTTCTACAAAATGTGACATGCCTTCCACATCCACTGATAAGCCTAAGCTTTTTCTTATTGAAAAGTTTGATTAGTACCCAATTGTTGAACTGTTGCAACAATAAAATGCTCAATTGACCCAACGTCTTGGAGAGTATGAAACATTGGATCGTCATTTACACCATGATAACGTTGTCCTACAAGCCATGGTGAATTCTCTACAACATTTGGTAGATGATATGACTACTACCAATCACATTTTAAGAATGAAGTTGAAGCATCGAAGGATGCCTAAGCAGAAGTCTCCAGGACATGAGGAAGAAGCCCCTAAAGCTTAATCCATCTCCTATCTCAAGATCATGTCACTACCTCATGAGTATAGTTATGTTTTGAAAATCCATTTTTCTTTGCAGAGGGACTTGCAAAACCTTAGGCACGAGAGAAATGTTGACTCCATGTTTTGTCTAATTTTTTCCTTCTATAACTCTCTTTTTGAACATAATGAGTATACATTTTGAGCTTATTATCAGATTATTATCATCATATCAATATGGGATGCAAATCAGGAAAAAGGCGCGATACAAACCTTCATTTGGACCTTCATCTGGTCCTCATTACGGAACTCGGAGTGCAACATATTTGGTTGTTAGCATACTTGTGGGTAGTTTCAGGAAAAACCAGAACATGGGTTTTTTACCAATTATTGTCCTCCTGCTATGGCTACCACTGTATTTCAATTTAGACAGTTGAAACTAGCTCCTATATTCGAGCTACGATTTTAAGAACTCATACTTTATTAATTGCATAGATAAACGGTTTTATCGTTTTGAGAGAGAGTAGACCCTTTCAGTGGTCGACCTCTCAGACTCTATATATACTTGAGCTCGTTAGCATGATGTGACTAACCAAGAGAAACAATTTAAGAATTATGTGTAAAGTTTAGCCTTGTTCTTTATTTCAATGCAAGTTTATGAATTAAGTTGAGTTTGTGATCAATTAGTGAGTTGGAGTACCACAAGTGCTCGAGGGGCCCACCAGTAGTATGTGTGTCTTATTTCCTTGTCTGTTCATATTTCTAACCTCTCTTTGGAGGAATTTTTCTAATTTCCTTGCATTCATTTCCTATTAATTCCTCTGTATATCTTATTTCCTTATAATTGTTCTAATCCCTCTTTGTTGTTATAATCTCTCTTCTACATGATTCCATTGTACATCTAAGCTATGCTAATCACTCTTTTTTTATTGTATATATCACTATATTTATTCACTTTAATTACTTATACTATGTTGTAAACATGAATCTTCTCTGTAATTAAAATAGATTAAACTAACCTCTGTAGGGATGAATAATTATTATTCTCCTTGTTTAAAAGTACAGTAGCATAATTTCATTAAAGCATTTTTTGTTCAAGTACAGTAGTGTAATTTATGATTTTAAGAGTTGTTCATAGGTTTGATCAATCACAGGCACATGTATCTCATATTTCCTTAATGTCAAAGATTTCATTAGAATGTCTTGCATATACTCTACATGTCTCTGTAGAAATTAACATTGAATTTATTTCGTTTGAATTATGAGTAGTGCTAAGATGTCATCGTGATATAATTCACCATCGTAGACACAACCAATATATTTAGATGTCATCATGATATAATTTTCCATTGTAGACACATATAGATGATGTTGTTAACCTTCTTCAACAGGATAGTGTGAATTATATGATGTTGTTTACTTCCAGTCAATAATATTAGTGTAATAATGTGGTTTATTTTCTATAGAATAGAAGGAACTGTGAGTTCTTGATTTAATCTTGAAAAGTTGCTTTAAGAATAAAGTTCACTTCAAAGGATTGCTTTTAAGGAAAGATAACTTACTGCTCTGAACATTTAAAATGAAGTTTATTGCCCAAAAAGATCTCAACTTGTTTATAGTCCTTTAAATCATCTTTTAAGATAGAATTGTAGATTTAAAATATAGTGTTGATCCTTAGGGTAAACCATTCTCTTTCCTAGTTAATTCACTTTCTAGACCTCATAAGCAGTTAGTTTCCTTTCTATCTTGACACATACTATGTTACAACTCAAATTTTACTTACCCCGGTCGATAATTTAATTGAGGGAAATTAAGGTATATAGTTTACCCATCACCTCTCTTGTCTATTTTATTTCTTAGATTCTATGTTACAACTCAAATTTTACTTACCCCGGTCAATAATTTAATTGAGGGAAATTAAGGTATATAGTTTACCCATCACCTCTCTTGTCTATTTTATTTCTTACATTCTAATTTACTGATTTATCTAATTCTTTGCATAGGAGACTATACTCATTAGATTCTTTGGTGTATGTTATTGCATTTTTTTCTAATCTAACATGAGGAAGCGAGTTGCAACTCGCCATAAAAATCTAATTGTGACTCAGATAAATGAACCGTTGATTGTGTTGAAATTATAACACCGGGTTACAATTAAGAGAATCTATCTCTTATGATTCCATTTCCCAAAAATTATTTTATTCAACGATCTCAAAAACTAGGGTTTTGCTAAGTAAGGAACAATGCAAATTTTGCACAAAGGGGTTGATTTTGCAAAGCACTAGCTCATTGTGAAATTGTGTGTGATTGTGAAATTGTTGGAGTCCAAGACATTCATAAATACCAATTAAGAGCCAAATGAGATAGGAATTTAATGCTTGGCCATGATTTTTTTAATGTATCATCTTCACAATTATTTTTTAATAACCATGAAATGTAGACTGCATTTGGTTGATCATTTTGGTATCTTTTCTTGATCCTGGAGGCAAGTTTTGCACATGTTTGAAAAATCTTCTCACTTGGAAGGTTTGCTAACCTCCCAAGCCAATGATGTGCCTCTTTAGAGAGGATCATTGGTTATGAATTCTAGTAGATCCCGTAAGTGAAAGATTTTACCTGCTTTGGTAAATTTCTAGAATCACATCACTCACTTGGTAGCCGTGTACATCTTCTTAACCAATGAAATGATCTTCCAAGCATTCAAACCAAATGATTGAGAGATATGTGAGTAGACCCACTGATTTGTTGAAGGATTGAGAGATATGTGAGAAACTAACTCTAAGATTATGAGTTATATGTGATTGTTTTCTAGATTAGTTTCCATTCCCATAGTGAAGAGAAAAACATCTTCCAAGCTTGTATCCTTCAAGAGGGTTTTTTCAAGATTGAGTTTATGTTTTTACAATAAAATTTCCATCCATAAGCTTGTGTGCGAAAAATATACAAGCTTGGGAGATTTATACTAGAGTATTGGTTTTTTTCCATCATTATTTACTTGTTTCTTCCATCCTCTTTGCAAGAAAAACAATGCTCAAATATTCATACTTCACTTGAGGACTTGAAATTGCTGAAATTGTACATCAAACATCATAATTCCCATACACTAGCTTATTATCTTATTTTATGTATTAACAACATAAGGAAGTAGATAATTAGTTTTAACAAATATTACATTGTCGAATTGAAGCTCATGCTGGGTATTTCATTATTCATGTTCACCGAGATGTTGAGTATTAGTTGTTTCTTGCTTTCTCATTGGTTTCACCATGTCTAAGGGACACTATGAGCACAACTCACATTCCTAAAATCCTAATATCGCCAAAAATGGCGAGGGATAATCTAAGATGGTATACAAGAGATAGAAGGCTATCATTCATACTTGGGACCTCTCATTCCACCTACTTATAGTGAATCCAAATATCACTAATTTGGTGTAGTAAATGAAAATAGGTAAGTTGAATGGTGGGTCCTTGTACAATGTGCATGTGATCAAATTCATCACGTGTATAAAATAGAAGAAGAGAAGCATGTTGAAAGGAAATTAGTTAAAATGTTTTAAAAAACACATTTAAAAATAGGTAACACCAAATGTAACTCCCTATACATGTTGATCCACCACGTAGAAACAAAACCAATAGGGTTGTATTATAGTGTGTAATACACATGTATGCAATTAGATTACTTAAACACCACCAAGTAGCCTAGTTTTAGGATAGTTGGTTATGGGAGAATCTTTCATGTAGAAATATAGAATGATTTCCAATTTGAATGATTTGGGATCGTTGTTTGGCCAAATTAATTATGTGGGATAAGTTGGGGATTCATGTGGTTTGATCTCTTAAGTATACTGTCAAAATATTATTAAGACATAAAAAGGCTTACCCAACCACCCTAATCACTGAGCATGTTTGTATGATGGATTTAATATTTTGAATTAATAAACTTTTAGGGATTTCAAGACTTTAAATAATCAATGAGAAAGGACTCAACCTAGGATATGTGACTTAAAGAATCCAACAAGACATCTAAATTAGGTTTCATTTAGGCCCATTTGAGGAAGATGGCATTGAACATGTGTGTAACTTAATAGGATAAAGGAAGTGATGCACCTTGAATAACATCATCATCAAGTGAAAGTGTACATAAGTAGTGTTGCATGTATTACACATAATTTAAATGTATAGGGGTAAATCATCATCATGATCATAATCATTCATCAACATTGAATAAACAAACACTTCAATTCATAGAACATGTGCCATGAAATCAAAAGAGAGAGAGAGAGAGAGAGAGAGAGAGAGAGAGAGAGATTGTACATTTTTTACAAAATGGCATATCACGTCCAATATACAAGTTCCAAAACATGCAATAATGACATATGGTGCCTTATATACAAAATGACACTCATTGATCACTACCACCCTTTCCATTATCAGGTGCATATCGAAATTCGATCTTTTTTCTCTTACTCAATGTAGGAGCTCAAGTCTTTTTTCACTTAAGTGTGGTTCATCTCTCTGGAGACTAGACAAAGAAACACAATTCTTAAAAGTTTTTTCCACAATGAATTAACGCACTCACAAAATGATTCTTTATAATTCTAGCCAAGAAAACTCACCACAGATGATATCGAGAGAGAGATTGTAAATTTTTTACAAAATGACATATCACGACCAATATACAAAATGGAAGCAAGTTCCCAAACATGTAAGAATGACATATGGTACCTTATATACAAAATGACACTCATTGACCACTACCACCCTTGCCATTTTCAGGTGCATATCAAAAGTTGATCTTTTTTCTCTTACTCAATGTAGGAGCTCAAGCCTTTTTTCACCTAAGTGTGGTTCATCTCTCTGGAGACTAGAGAAAGAAATATAATTCTTATAAGTTTTTTCCACAATGAATTAATACACTTACAAAATGATTCTTTATGATTATAGCCAAGAAAAATCACCACATATGATACTGTCAGTCATGAAGGTATTTCCCTCCTTCATAACCCTAATATTTTTGCTATGTTTCCCTATAGTAGTCACAAGAATCAAAGCATGAAATTTAATAAAAAATGTCTAAAATCAATTCCATTAATGATACATAAAAATTTCATCAACGAATGATATCACTGTGAATAACTCATACAACAATGGATATTCGCTTTTAGGTGGAGAAATGACTGTATAAGCTGCTTTGAGGTAATATATGTTGTTGCATCAACTGCAATATCCACATCGGATGATAGACATGGAGAATCATGAGAGAAAAGTGGTGCAACCAGAGTGGATGAAATGGTGTGGGATATAACAGGGTGGACTGGCTCGTGGTGTATAGGTGCAACCACTATGGATGGATGGAATGGAAAAGGTGGTGGGGATGGTGGTGATAAACCCCCATTGGTTGTATGAAGGATGGAAGTACCCTAGGGTGGGTAGTGGTATCCAAAGAGTTGAGGCACGGTGGCCAAGGATAGGACTTTCCCTATAGCCTAGGACAAATAATGGGTGGAATGTGGGAAGTGATGAATGGTATGATGGTGGTATTGGTGACCTAGAAATCAATGAACAAACCTGCATACACATTTATAATATTTTTATTAGTACAAAAATGTGAAATTAAATCAAAATAAGACAATAAATTTCACATTTAAACAAGATTTAACTCAACACATGATACTTGGGAAGGGGGTGATCTGTCCATCCCAATTGGACATGGTTCCTCATTATATGAAACTGCAACCTATAGAAAAAAAAACAATATTATATTTGATTTCTCATCAACATCTTGTAGAAACACAACAACTATCTTACACATGTAGAAGAATAGTAGTAGATAAGTGATTTCTAGAGAATGAATAGATCACTCTAGTGAATTTATCAAAGGTCACATTCAACATACTAGTACACAATATTTTAGAGAAAGGGTTGATATATGTGGTAGTCCCAAACAAGATACTTGTGCAAGAGTTAATGTGCAACATTGAATCTTCCCTCATATACAACAAAATAGAAAATGTTAAGTGATTAGGTAGGAATGCATAGTAGTGCTAAGATCCTCTAAACCACCAAAAAACAACTTGTCTAGGGATGAGAGAAAATATCTATGTGATTTGAGAAATAATAAATACATTGAGATACTCAAAGGGGAACACTACTATCATAATGGATGAAGTAGATTACCATAACAAACTGATGGAGCACCTCACATGCAGAAGCTATAGAGTAATCAATAAATACCTTGGGAACAAACTAAACGTTGTAGTGTCCACAATGATCAAGTGTTCATCCCTTAATGACTCAATTAAGAAGATCACTCCAAAAAATGATATCATGCCTCAGATATATGGTGCACCCAATATTCATAAAGATGGTGTCGCCTTAATACCGATTGTAAACATGATAGGCTCTTTGAATTACTCTTTGAAAGAAATTCTTGCTAAGTTATTCATCCTCCTCTCTAGAAATATAAACTCTTTTTAAAGGACTCACCATCTTTTGTAAAATGTATCAAAAACCAAAATGTAGAAGAAGATGAAATTCTAGTAAGATTTGACATTGTGTCTCTCTATACCAAGGTCCCAATGGACCATGCCATTATTGTCATGGAAGACATCACATACATTGAAACTACTAAATTGGTGAAGATATGCCTTAAGTCAACATATTTCAGCAACAAAGGAAATATCTATGAGCAAATTCATGTCGTAGCAATAGGCTCCCCACTATCACCAATAGTTGCAAACATTTATATGGAGCAATTTGAAGTAAGGGTTTTAAACTCCTTTCCACACACCCTAAGAGCATGGAAATGATGTGTGGATAATATCTTCACCAAATGGGGACATGCTAGAGATAATATTGAAGGCTTCTTTAAGCACTTCAATAGTTCCTCATAGCACTTCAAATTCACCACTGAGATAGAAAGGGACGACCAACTTTAATTTTTTGATGTAATTCTCAACAAGAGATCGATATTAGACTCAGTTACCAAGTCTATAGGAGGAAGTCACACAAAGAGATACCTTCATGTGCACTATCATCACCACCCATCTCAAAAAGTAAGCATCATTCACACCCTTGCCACAAGGGCCACAATAATCTTGGATGCAAAACACTTGAACTATGAACTAGATAACCTTAGTATGGTATTGTGAATGAATGGTTACAATGATTGGCAGATTGGTGAGGGAATCCACAAATAAATGAACATAGGACACTTACATAGGAAGTTGGATATCCCAAAAACCACATTCCCATACATCAAAGGTACCACTAATCAAATTGGAAAAATACTAAGAAGTAGGAACATCATGATATCCTTCACTCCCATGAACACCATTAGAATCTTGGTAGACTCGGTGAAGGACTCATTAGATCTTAAGAAATTGAAAGGTGTCTAT
>JASDQU010439598.1:0-16531 GCA_032191745.1 Picea mariana
ATCAGTGAGAAATACACAATCACAAGAGACACAACATTTCTCCTGGGAAACCCTCTAGGGGAAGAAAACCCAACAAAACTTCCTTATTATAGATAGCCAATACAATGCCAAGAGATCTCTTAAACTAATGCAGAAGATCCTCTCCCAGATATGCGCCACTCTCTCTCCTTCTTCTATTAACTGCAATTCTGAAATTTGTCTCCCAAATGAGCAAGTGAGTTGTGTGTCTAAGTGAGGCGCTAGCCTCCTTATTTATACAAGACTGGCACGTGTGAAGTGTCTCTTCATTGGCAGGGCTGACTTCTCCAACTGGGTGGTTATAACCACCTTTATTATGTTTCGGGGCATCTTTGATATATTCTGAGGCCGATTTCTTCTTTTGCCTTTTACAATTACAATATGACCAATCCGCAAAAGGGGATTTGGTCCTTTTAAAGTAGCCGACATGATCAATCCACAATGGGGATTGATCCATTGAATAATATATCAAATAATAATAAGAATACACTTTGCAGTTACATTATTTCAACACAATGACCAGAAGGCAGAAAACTGGAGGGCTGAACTGTCACAATACTTAGCTACTGTTGCAAATGAGGGCTGCAACACACAAGAGGAGATCCGCTCACTTTAGGAAGATAACATAAGAGTGTATCTAAGGTAAGGGGGAAGGTCTCTATTTATACAATAGGCTAGGGTAGGTTAATAAAAATAATAATTAAAATAACATATTTAATTAATATAAATATTAATTAAACATGTTATAATTAAAACATTTAATTAGTATTTTCACATTAACCCCTAAAGCAAAAATACAAAACCCCAAATAAACACAAGTAAGGGTGAAGGGAGTTTAGGCGGGGTTACATAGTGGCAATACTTGTCCATTCATTCTTAAGGTGACCTTTTTAACTTTATCATCACTGCATATGGGATACATCCCTCATGTGGTCATGGTCGCCTTCAAAGAGGGTCATACACCAACAAACACCTGATCAAGGATCAAGTTGCCCCAGAACATTTCTGGGGTCTTATCCACCAAGGTACAAGACCAAGGATCAACCCATGCCCCATACATGGGTACCCTGGAACATGTCCAGGGGCCCTAGCAATATCTAGGGACTTTAACTGCTTGGTCCCAGACCAAGAACCCTAGTCATGTACTGGGGGCCCTCTCAAGGGTCTTTACTGCTTGGTCCCAGACCAAGAACCCCAGTCATATACTGGGGGCCCTCTCAAGGGTCTTTACTGCTTGGTCCCAGACCAAGAACCCCAGTCATATACTGGGGGCCCTTTCAAGGGTCTTTTTCCATGGCACTGACTGTTTGGTCCCAGACCAAGAACCCTAGGAGTGCTCTGGGGGCCCTAGATCTCGGCTAGGGTCTTTTCCATCCTCCCGGAGAATGGCTTTTGCAGCTGCTTTAAATTCAACAAAGGTGCCAAGATCAAATCTCGTGTATAGAATTAGTGCCTTTTCAAAAGAACCGGGTTTACATTAACTTGTTAATCTAGTGACCTGGCGCCACTAGATTAAAGTCAACTCCACTCCATCTGTAAATCGACAATACAACATCAATTTTTGCTTTAATGTTGTTTGATGAGGAATTTGAGATAGTTCATTTTTTGTGTATTTCAACTGCGATCTGGCCTTTCAAATAATAATTTTTTTACATGTATTTTCATTTTTTTTTGCCAAGGAATATCTTGCGGAATCCCCCCTGGAATATCTGGATGGTGGGCGGCTCAACCACCAACCACAACAGCAGCTGGTAACTCCGAGGGAGCCAATCGGATTTGAAACCATGACCTATGGCCTCCCTCTCAGCAACATGCCTTGGGCAGATGGTTCAACTGAATGAGCTAATCCTCGGGGCTAAGATATTTTCATTTTTACACACTGCATGGTTTATTTGTTCTGAATTCCATTGGCATACTACACTTTTTGTCATACTGAAAAGTTATTACACAGAACATATATGACGTGGGGCTGGGAAAATGGTAGTTGGTGTTAGTGTAGATAATCACCAGAACATTAAGCCATATATAATGGGAAATGAAGAAAGCAGAAGTTAGTAAGGACATGCACAAAGGTACTCAATGGAATGAAATAATTGTATCTGAAGCATAAAAAGGAACCGCATTCCGAAGAGGGTCATTGTTACAGTAGTGAAAAATAAGGATAATTGTATAGAAAAGGGCTTGAAAATGATATAGAATTGATAGAAGAAAAATGTGAAAGTCATGTAGTCAAAGTGGATGATATTGATAATGGAATTTCAGTAAAAAAGGATATTCCAGAGCCTCTAGTGGAAAAAACACCTCTCAGTTCTTCTGCAGTTACTCCAAAGCTGTAGAAAAATAGGATGTCTTCGTAATTGAGGAATACCGCTCTTCAGGCCAAGGGTTAAGAAAAACTGGTAAGCAATCTGCATTGTACAGAAGAAAGCCAAGCTAGATCCCAAAGGAAATGTATGAGTAAAGATCCTATGAAATTGAATGTGAAGTTCTTTCAGCCTCATGGTTAGAAAGAAAGGTTGCTTAATGCTTTCAATTCCCTCTTGTCTCCATTAGAAAGAGTAAATGAACTACATATGGACTTAAAAACTAATTCCAGAATATTTTTATAGTGTTTTTTCTTCCAGGTGTCTCTTCATGGAGTCTTTAAAGTTCAAAACCAAGAAGTTACAAATGAGAAGTGGTTATAGCCCATCATCCAGGCCTATTATTAAACTGGTCCTTATTTTAGTCATAACAAGCAACATGTCATTTGCAGAAGTGTTTTATATCTCATTTGCTAAAGACATTATTATTTATGGGTGATAATTTAGGGTTCAATAACATATCATGATATTACCATAGAACTCTACTTTACATTGCTCTATGAAACCATTAAAAAATGGATGATGCAAAATATAGTGTTTGAACCCAAATTTTGGCAATGAGATAATAGATGCTCCTTTAATTTTCTCACGATGAATTGATATCAAATTGTGGATAGTGGAAATTAAATCTTTATTTTGTTTTTATTTATATTTGCCTTGATATTGAAGTTACAATTACAGCCCAATTGATAAGCAGTATTTAAACAAGAAGAATAGCTCAACAGGACATCTGCATACCCTCTCCTTTATGTTCCGCAAGAAACTTTGTACTTGAGATTAAGGAGAGCTAAAGGAATGATGCACTCTACTAATTATTAAGACACTTTTCAACTTGAGATTGGACAACTCCATATGATACGAGTCTTGTTATAACTTGATTGTCAAGGAATAGGTTGTGAATTAATGTACCCCTGAGAAAATATCATAACTTTCTGTTTGGAGTTGGTGCCTTACTCCTAAAAGCATGGAAAAACCCTTTGGGCACCTTTCACACTGTGATTTCTCATCTTGTTGAAACAAGTGTTAGATTTTGACCGCACCTCAGGTCTGGTCTATTGTTTTAACAGTTATACACAATTTACCCAATTGAACTGTAAACATAAACACACTGAGATGCCTAACTACATTAGCACAGCGGAAAAGGAAAAGCTAGCAATTAGATCATACACAGGTACACATGAATTTCATGCCCAAAATCACTGTTCTTAAACCAAGAACCAATGGGCTCAAGAACACTTACGGAACCTTCCTTGGTTTCCATGCCAAAACTCAGCTCTAGAAGACTGCTGTCACACACTTGTGACAGCCTTCTCTCTCTGCTGTTCCAAGCATCTGCAAGTGCTGCTACACACCTGTAACCAGCCCCTTTGCTGTCCAGAACACTGCCTTAAGTTGCCACCAAAACATGCTGTTCTGGTCCTCAAAAGGCTGCCCAAATACTTGCATATTCAGTCCTGTAAACTTCCAGCCCTTCTACAGTCCTGTAGCTTCTTGTTGGAACCTCTAACTCAGCCCAGTAATACTGCTGCTGCCTCTTGCTATCAGTCTGAGCTCTCAGGTCATCTGTTGCTGCCCTCTTTTCTTGCCCAGCATATTGCCGGCCTCTCAAAACAGTCACAGCAATCGCTTCCTTTGCTAGCCAAGCCTCAGAACTGGCTCTGCTGCTCTTAACAACCAGGCCGAGCCACCGTAGGCTGCCGTCCTAGACTTGCTGCCACCTCCTGGCTGCTGTCCAGCCTTGCTACCACCACCTAACTGCTGTCCTAGCCTGTGGCAGCCTTACAACCATAGTCACCTGGTTCAAATTCAAGTTCGAGTTCGATGACCTTGAAATTCGACAAAATTGACAACGAAAATTTTGGTCGGCATTAAGTTCGACATATTATAAACTTTGAAAAATAACAAATATATTATAAAATTTAATATACTCATTAAAAACACATGATAAAAATAAAAATAACATGCAAATAATGTAAATACCACACACACACACACATATAATTCTAAAATTTGTATACTTCAAATTAATTTATTTTTGAATTATATAATTTTATTACGGTAAGCTCTATAAATAATAAAATTATAAAATAAAACATATAAGCTTAGATATAAATTAATATAAATTAGTAAATTATGTTAATGTTTTGAATGATTATAAATTTATATATTTACTAACATTCATAAATAATTTATTATAAATATATAAATTTATAATCATTCATAACATTAACATAATTTACTAATTTATATTAATTTATATCTAAGCTAAGCTTATATGTTTTAATGTTATCGCATGCATGAATTTCCACCGCAGCTGCATTTCAATTTCTCTTACCATGAAAATCTTCGAGCTTTGGAGTTGGGCAGAGGAAGAAAACTAGTGTCGGGCTCTTGAGTCTGCGCAAAGCAAACATGAATGAAAACTAGAGTCTAGCATCGGGCGGTTTGAGCCTCAGGGAAAACGAAAACCAAGGCGAGTAAGGTTTTAATTTCTTTCTATTGAATTGCAGAGTTGAATTTCATGAACCTGCGATTTGCCAGCAGCATTTGCTTGCCTTTGACATAGGTTTGGAGATCGAGTTCTTGTTAGACTTGAGATTCGCTGAACTGAGGTCGAATTTGTTCAAAATGCCTTCATATTCGGCAAATTTTGAATTTCAATGAAGAAATGCGTCGGATGTAGTGACTTAGCTTCCAACAATAGGCAAAAACCCTGTGGCTTCCTTATTTCTTTAGGTTGATCTTTCTCCAGCCCTGTGGCTGCCTTTCCCAGCAGGCCGAGTCCTCCAAACTTTCTTGTAGCTGCCTCTCTCAGTAGGTTGAGCTACCCTAGGACTGTGGCTGCCTTTCCCAGCAGGCCCAGTCCTCCAAACTTTCCTGTAGCTGCCTCTCTCAGTAGGTTGAGCTACCCTAGGACTGTGGCTGCCTCTCCTTACTGCCCAGAATACTCCTACAGTCTTGTAGCTGCTTCCCTTAGCTGGCCAAGCTCTCATCCTCCACAGAACCTACCTAAAACAAGACAAAAACAACAAACACTAAGGCCTTACAACCTCCTCCATGGCTGGACTATGGTCACCACACTTGGACTGAAATTTCTAAGCATCCACACCACAATGAGAATGTCACAATGACATCTCTCCTTTATATCAGTGTTACCGACATTGTGTCGGCGAAAATATCGCCGAGGGTCCTGTTGCCGTCCTAATACACACTTGCTAACGTGAGCTAAGTCCTGCTCACTTAGTGTGTCCTTGGAGGCACAATGCCTAGGTTCTCAGTCCACACTGTCACCTTGATTGGAACCTCTTCCTTCTAGGCTTACTCCTAGGGAAGCCAAGGGGGGTAGTCCCTAGTTACTAAATTGATTTTAGTGTTTAAGGTTCTAGGAGTTAATTTTAATTTGTTAAAGGCTAAAGGGGAAAACTAGCCTATGATGCAAAAGCAGCAAATGCAAAGTGCAAGTCTTAATCTAAATGTCAATCAGCCCTTTCCCTAAGCCAACTAAGACTAGTGCCTAAGGTTGGGCAATGGGGTCAACTAAGTTTGAGGGTGGTTTATTACAAAATTATTACAATATGAAACAAGTTAAACTACCCCAAACCAAAGATTACAAATACTTACAAAAGAATTACAATTATTACGATGTTTGAAAAAAATACACAAATAGATACAAAGATACAAAAGATACAACAAGATGTAAGTGAGATCAACACATTAGCCAAGCATGCCCCAATAGCACTTACTCTATTGGACCGCTTTCACTGGCAACCACTAAAAGCACTCAAGAATCAAAGAAGGTGATGCCTCCCCAAGTGGGATACTCAACCCCTTCTTGATTCACAACACAATAAGCAAAAGCAACAAGATATTCAATGTTTAACTTAATTGCTTAATAAAACATCAAAGACATTCACCATAAAGTTGCAAGAAAGATATAAGCATGAATTAACCATCAATGTGTGTTCCTAAGCATACATCTAAGTCCCCCAAATACACATGGATGATCTATGCAACTAGATGTTTAAGGAGTTGTTTAAAAGTTTAATTAATTTTAGTTCCCTCCCCCCCTAAACTATGTTTGTGCTTTGAACTTCCTCCTCCCTTGGCCAAATGACTGCCGGGTGCTCAAGATAGTAAGGCAACGAGGCCCACCCTAGCTTCCCAGGTCAGCCCTGACAGTAAGAGTTCTCCCAGAAAGGATCCCCTTGAGGATCACGGGATGGTCCCCCGCCACTTCCCCCTGGGTGTCCCTCAAACCCGTTTTAGATGGTGGAGATGGATGAATAAAGCCCCTAAAAGTTGCCTAAGTGTTATTATGACCCGCGGGTGGGTCTTTAGGTGTGTTGGGTTACTTTTAGAAGTGTTTTAGACACTTAAAATTTTAGTTTTTAGCGCTTGGCCGAAATGAAAAAGTTGATTTAAAATGTGTTTGCAAGATATGAATTAAAAGACCATTAACACATTAAGACATAAAGGAAATGTTGCAATAGATATACCACTTATTCATCAACCATTCCACTTATGTACTTGAAGGAAATGTGAGATTAAAACAGAAAACTTGCTTGGAAAAGTAAAGTTATGAATGTGAGAGCTTAACCCATAAAGCAAGATAACATGAGTGTAAAGATTGCTTGAAAAGTAAAGCTGAAAATGAAATGTCTTATACCATGAGATTATGCCACATAAATGAAAAGAACATTAAACAAAGATGAGCATCACATCAACATTTAGACATTCAACTTGAGAGTTAAAGATTTACCATCATCAACATATGTTAAGTGTTAAACCCCATGTGAAAGATATAAGCATTGAAAAACAAAGATTTAACAAGTTAATGATTAAGATCTGGCCATAAATTTTTGCCCCAKTGTTTACAAAAGGGGCAGGTAGGTGTCATTTATTTGACTTTCTCTATCATCACTACTCACAAGTTAATCAATTCAATAATATCCAGCATCCCAGAGATTTAATGTCTTAGCTTCCTACCATGCAGCTTCTCATGGTTTGCTTTTAGAGCCAAACTTTTTGCAAATATTTGTCTTTTGGTGATTATCATCAGACCTCCTTTAGAGATTCTGCTGTGCTATTTTGGTTTTGAGTTTGTATTCTTGAATTTGAAGTGTGCTTTAAATTTTCTTTAACTGTTCCTTCACATGAATTTTATTCACTTTCTGATTGTCTGTCCAAACATAGAAGAACTCTAGATAAAACTTTGTTGATGTATGCTGTATTGGGTGCCACTTTCGAACTTGTAATCCAAGGGACTTAATGTGATACTGATAACCCATTGTACCCAGGAACATCGCTCTGTGCTTCTGTCACCAATGAATGCTTCACCTTACTGTTATTCTTTTTGGCACTATAAACAGAATTTTTTTCAGATGCTTACTTTGAGATCACTTATGCCTGGCATGTGATACTGATTTGTGTGTCCATTTTTGTCTGGTCCAGGATTATTTGGCGAACGCATCAACTATTGACATTGGATATACTGTACTTTTAGAACATGCGCTTGCGGAGAGGGACCGGAGGTATGCTTTGTTTATCTAATTCTTGTTTTATTTGATTCATGTCCTGTTAGCACACTTTTTCACCCTCCAATTGAGCTGATAAATCATAAATCTGATATTTCAGCGATGAAAAATGTCTAATTAAAGGAGTAAAGCCCCAAATTGTCATGGGCTAGACCCCTCTYTGTTTGGGCTGGTGCTTGCCAGCCTTTGGGGCGAATCCCTAGGGTGATTTGCTGCTGTCCTAAACTTTGATTTTCTGCCAAATAAGACAAAAAATAGCGGCTGTAATGTCTTGGACAGCGTGTTAATTCCACCCAAGACGTGGGGAAAATAGATAGTTTTAGCTTGGAGGGATCCCGCAGGGTTAGCACAAGAGAAATAGAAGAAGAATAGAAGATAAACTATTCAAAAGATAGCTAAATCACAATGAATAGTAATGAACCACTTAATCAATTTGCAAGAATTAAATAAAACACCAACAAAAAGGAAGGTTCGGAAAGAAACACAAAACTTTTTTATTATTGACTTGTCAAAGGGTTGATTGTGCTACATGTTAGTTTTAGCTCATGAGGTGTCTCAGCACAGGCCCATGTGTCCTGGGCATGCTGATGGGCACCTAAAATTGACCCAGATCAGCCTTTTTTATTTTCAGCTTAAGTTGGACTTAGGCTTGCAGCAGAAAATTCACTTTTGAGTGGAAAGTGGGGCCCAAGGACAGAGGGCGCACCTCTGAAGGTGGCTGCTAGTGGAGTGTACATCCCTGTCCAAGGGGGGTGCACCTCCTAGTGGAGAATGGGGTCCAGCAGCCCCAACTCTCAGCCATTGAGGCCTAGCCTTGGGACACTTGTCAAAGAGGATAGGAAGCTGCTAGGGAGATAAAAGGAGGTTGAGGATGAGAGGACATGACACACATTTCTCATTTGTGAGGTTGAGCAAGCGAGAGGAAGAGGGAGCTTGGGCTAGTTTTGGGTTGAGGAAGAGAGGGGCAACTTGGGAGAAGTTGCACAGCAGGGTAAGCGCGATTTCTGGAGCTTGAGGCAGCAAGGAGGAGGCCATACCAGGCTATCAGCTTCAGGCCATACCAGAGCCAAATCGTACAATGCTAAAGGAGGGCGAGTTAGGGCCATACGTCCTCAACCAGAACAACGAGAACTTGGCTGTACCTTCTAGCAGCAGTTTAGGCCAGTTTCAGGCCATACAAACAGCAAGGAACATGCAGAGTTTGAGGCTGTACCGAGGCCGCTGTGTTGACTGAGTTTGCTGGGTCAAACAACCAAGAAAAACAGGCCGTACAGCCAAGGAAAAATTCTGTAAATTGCTGTAAGCAAATTCTGAGTCTAACTGCTATAATTTATTCCTCTAAAAGCCCATGATAAAGCCCCCTCCTTTGCTGTTTTTTCCCCACACTGATGTTCCAGGGTACTTCGGGTGTCTGTGATTTTTATGCTTGGTTTACTGTATGTTTCTGCTGCAAATTTTCTGTTTTATATTTCAGCTGTAGATTTCTGCATAAATTTAGATTTTATATAAGCAGTGATAATTTCTGGTTTAGTTAATTTATTGGCAGCGATCCCAGTGACTGAGATATAGGGGTAATTTCAACACTACAATCAACAAGTCCGCAACCGGTACATTGATCACCTTGCTCAAAGATAGAGTAGCTAGACTAAAGAATGAGAGTGAATAGAGAAAGAAACGCGAGATAGAAAGAGTATGTGCTCCTGCCACAAAAATCCCACCGTAATAATGAATAAACCTCTCCATTATATAGAGTAAGGCACACTTCCCAAGAGGAGAAGATGAGGACGTGTGAATGAGTAATTTAGGAATTGATGTGCATGAGGGAATATGTGTGAGTGAGTAATTTAGGAATTAATGCACATGAGGGAATAAGTGTAAGTGAGTAATTTATGAATTTATGCATATGAGGAAATAAGTGTGAGTGAGTAATGCACATGGATGAGTTATGAGTGAGAGTGTATGCGCATGGTGAGTTAAAGGATCACACGTGTGAAAGTGTGAGGGATAGTTAAGTGAAGGAATGGCGCATGTGTCAGGATAAGAGGGAGTTAATGCATGGAAATTGAGATAATGGTGAATGAAGTGAGGGATAAAGTGAGTTAAGTGAGGGAAAAGATAAGTTAAGTGAAGGTAAGAGTGAGTTGAGTGTTTAGTTAACTAAAACACGTCAACATATGCCAATTATGCATGCTCTAGCCAAGGAAGAGGAATTCGCCCTATTTTTTAGGAATTAGTGTTTAAAAACAAATTAGGGTGAATTTTGAGAATAATGCATGGAAAGTGAAAATGTGGCAAATAAGGAAAAGTTAGTGGGAAAAGTAAGCCTTGATTGGCTAAATTTTCTCCAAGGAAGTGCCACCTCATCCTTTGCACCACCTCTTTCACTTTATCTAATTTTTTGTTGAATTTATTGCTTTTGCCTCAGAGAAATGCGCCCCTTTAATTAATGCCATGTAGATGCCACATCACACTGAAACTCTACCACATGTTGGAATCTGAGCCTGCCACTTGTCACTTAGGGAGATAGCCACCCTTGCTATTTATAGAAATTGCTAAAAATAGGGTTCAACTCCTGAATTTTAGGAAATTGTCAAAAATGATTAGGATGACTAGGAGTACATCGCCACATGTCAACTGTCTAAAAATAGACACTGCTAAAAATAGAATCTCCTCGCATGTCAATGATATCATACTCATCGGATTTGATTTTCCGCAAGGATTCCGAATCCACAATCAAAATTGACATGCAAACCCTAGTGCTCAACTTGCAAAAAATAGAAATCAGTGACAAATCATCTCGGAAGAAGTCCAAAAGACTCAGAATGTCTTACAGATCCATATTGCTTGCTTAGAATCTGAATCTGGGGCCTAGAGCTCAAACTACTAAAAGTAGAAAGTTCTTGCATGTCCCCCGGAAAGTACCATCGAGCCTAGAATCATGCAAGGACCATCCCTGTATACTGAAAACTACTCCAAATGGTCAAATGACCCACTCAAACCATGTCTCCTAAAAGTAGGGACACCTGCTGTATGTAAACATCTCTCTCAAATGCATGAGAAACCAAGCTAGCTCTAACTTTGAAACAAAAACAACCATGTACCGATCATATACCTGTCTTTGATGGGAACCAACCTTTGATAACCACAAATGCTAAACTCCGGGAGAATCTCAGAATGCCAACCAAACTAGTGCATGTTGGCTCTTAACCCTCAAGATTTTCCAGGGTGAAAATCTAGAGGTTAACATGTCCATGCCACAAAAATAAACTGTGGTATTTTGAATGAATGGTTGTTTCAGTGTTTGCATTGAGAGATCTGAGATGCTCTACAACTTGCTCATGGGTGTGGGGATCCATCAATACTTGTTTGCATGTAATGGTGCATTGAATCTATACTATGTGTAGGTGCATTGAATATAATATCCCAAACCATCTAAATCTAGTTTTGATAGGCTCAATATTGCATATCTTGTTCACAGAAATAACTGATGTATTGAATATTGAAATTTGAGATATTCAACCTTGAGCTTTAGAACATCGATGTGGATATCAGACACAGGTTTAGATGGGTCTGTCGTAGTGTATATTGATTTCTATTTGATATTAGTGCGAGTAATCTCATTTGTTGTGGAGCTGATTTTGTTTAATTTCAACAAAATGCTAGGATGCATTGATTCATGTGTTTTGATCAAGAGTGGAGGCTTTGCAGGATTTGTCATTTGGGTAGGAAATGCAAGTGTGCATTTTGATATGCAGTTTGATCTTGCTTTGTATCTTTGTCTCTCGTTGATGTTATTTATCTTGGGGAAGCATAAAGAATGAATGGAGTTAATGCATGCCATTAGGTTCTTAGTTCATTTATGATCTGTAAATTGTCATGGATATTCCATTGGGATAGTTCGTCACAACAAATCTTATAATATTCTACAATATTTTACTATGTAGTTTTCTACTGAAGATTGTAGACTTAATATTGTTAGGTTTAACACATAAATTACTGAGAATAAACTAAAACTTAAATGAAATAGACAAGAAATTACACCATATCCAATGAACTCAAGATGTACCCTGAGAAAACCTGATATGGGAAAAACCCAGCTAGAAGGCAGGGCCTATGCTTTGCTCTTTTCTTCTCAGTATGAAAAGCGAATACAAAGAAAGGGGCACTCACTATGTAGTATGGAGATGTCGTGGACACTGTGGCCAATATGGCTGCTACATGATCTTCTTCTCCCTCTATCATGCTTCAATATCCCATTGTCAATGCTTTGCTCTCCTATGGAACAATACTCAATCCAATAAGAATGGAATCCCTACCTTTCCTAGCAGCCCAGTATTTAACGTAGCCTGATAGTTGTCTAGGGTTAGGGTTAGGGTTAGGTTGTTTGCATGCCTCAACCCCCTATTAATGTTAGGTTTTTGGACCCTCTAGAATATTCTTGAAAGTCTACATGTGACTAGCTCCACATGTTTAAGTAATGGAAGCTGACGTGGCATCCACTTGGTACCATGGTTGTTAACAAGATAGGTCAACTTGCGGGAGGCATAACTTCTACATATGAACTTTGATTGAAGTGATTTTCGTGTCGTTGGAAAACTCTCGAAGTATAGAACAACGTCGAGAGGTTGCAAGCTAAGCTCACAAAGTTTTGACCCCCAAAATAGCCATTTAAGGCCTCAAACAAGCTCTGGAAGGTTCTAGTCCCAAAATCTCCAAAGAGGGGCCTGCCCCTAAAATGGGCCTTAGAAGCTAACAACTCTAATGTTTCCTTTTACATACGAACTTCGATTGAAGTGATTTTTGTGTTGTTGGAAAACTCTCGAAGTGTAGAACAATGTCGAGAGGTTGCAAGCTATGCTTGTGAAGTTTTGAACCCCAAAATGACCAGTTAAGGCCTCAAACTAGCTCTGGAAGGTTTTGGTCCCAAAATCTCCAAAGAGCGGCCTGCCCCTAAAATGGGCCTTAGAAGCCAACAACTCCAATGTTTCCACCCAAAAAGTACCAAAATAGATAAATTATATGGTGATTTGTTCCAAATCAATTTCACTCTTTGTCCTTGGAATTTCTTAAAAAATATGTTTCAAATTTCAATTGGATAAACTATATAGCACAGAGTTTATCACAGAAAGGGTGGCAAAGGGCATGTGATCGAATAACTACTAATCTCCAAGAATTAATGTCTAGTCAAACTGAAGGACAAAAAATCCAGGAAAGCGAAATTGATGGAGTGCCCTAAAAACACAAAGACAATTTTGAAGCCCTGTAAATTGGGTATGTTCCATTTGACCACCTATTATCAGTAGCAAGACAAAAAATAACTCTTCCTTGATTAAACTCCCAAAGAAACTCAACTATTGGTGGGAGGCTGATCATACTCTTTTTTGGGTACACTGCCTCAAATTGTGGCTCTTCAATAGGAACGTTACTAGTTTAGCCTAACTCGTTTTCTAGTGGCAAGTGTTATTCTCCAAAATGGCTATCAGAACCGTTGGGAACTTTTCATTTCGAGGAGGGATTGCTTGTCATTACGCCCTTGAGGTATCCAACTATGTTCTGCCTCTTGGGAGTCTCCATTTCCATCTTGGTTCCCGTGTCGATGGGATGAATCTTGCCTTAGTTGCTGAAACGTCTAGAAGAGGCCTCCATTGGGACCTTGCTTGCAGAGCAAGGTGCACTCTCCCCTAATGGACAATCAATTGTTTGAGATGCTCGATCTCATTGGCCTCTTTCTCATCTTGACATTGGATTTGCATGGACAAATTTGTCATGACCCCAATTTTGTTAGGCCAAGAAAAATATAACTAGCTGATTAGTTTTTTTGTTGATAAGTAAGAAGTAGTTTTATATTAAAGGATAAAATATAGTAGCATACAAAAATGCTCGACAGGGTAGAACATGAGAATGAACAGAGAGATGTCAACCACTACAAGGATGCAAAACTGAAACATAACTATGAACTAGATAAAAATGCAGAGAATGTAGACAAGCACAACTTGACTAATTTACAGAGAGAAAAAGAAGTTACATGGTCATCGAGTGTTGTGATTTGTCTTATGAGGATCACTTTTTCTTTTTTTCTTTCTAACATTGGTCCACCCAAATTTGTTGACATGGGTTGGTGGCATTGGGACAGAGACTAATTTGCCAGAAAGAGTCATAAACTAAAGGTGGTGAAGACTAGGCTCTGCCTCCTTATCTGTGTTGGAACTATTCGATTCATGGAGGCACTTTAAACCTTAAGAGGGATTCGATGGCACCAAAGCTGAGTTTGTCTCCCCACCACTACCAAGAGGAACCTAAATAAGCTTCTCTGATTCTTGTTGAGCCATTTTCTTTGTTGACGCTGCTTGTGGTTGCTCTAAATGCAACTTACAAGTTGGAGCATGTATGTTTCCCTTTATTGCTTGCCATCCTTTGGGTTTCTCCCGAGGCCATTGGATGGAGAAGAGGTCGGTGAAAATGAACATGTTTTCTAGAGGTGTCTAGTTTGTTGGCATGATCTATATTTGAATGCTGTGTTTTCATGGTCTAACAAATGGGTAAAAATGAGATCAACCCATTCTATGAGCATTTTGTCGGGCAACTCACGAAGGAGGTCAAGCACTGCACAGATATGGGCAAAGGTGACAATCTCTTGAACAATCCGAGCTCCATTAACTTTAATAAGATAACCCAGGGAGTTCCCAATAGCTGCAAGAAAACCCAGATACCATAAGTGAAGAGGACGTTTGGAAGTCTTACCCAGTCCAAAGTTGTTGTGATAGTCATGGTGTTTGGATCAAACTTTGGGAATTGGGGTTGAAAGGAGAGGTCTTCTCTTCCTTAGAACTGGGGTCCTTGGTCGAATCCATTTTGACT
Organism: Picea mariana; assembly: GCA_032191745.1. Lineage (NCBI taxonomy): Eukaryota > Viridiplantae > Streptophyta > Pinopsida > Pinales > Pinaceae > Picea > Picea mariana. Next base: position 14,774 of record JASDQU010439598.1, read on the forward strand.
ATCCATTGTGGCTTTAAAAGTTACAATGAAGTAACCCTTGGAACAAAGGAGGAGCTCATAGTTGGTAGTCCAGGTTTGGTTCAACCACCCATGAAGCGTTGTTGTAGATGGCCAAAGCCAATTGAAACGATGAAGGATAACATCTCTTCGATACAAAATGTTTTATGTGTAGACCTATGGATCTAGCACTTACAAGTTCCAACACTGGAATGTGTTGATGATTGCAGCTTCATGAGACATTCTCTAGATCGTTCTCCTCTGGATTGAGTTGAGATGATCTGTGAGAAGACCTATGTGATAGGTGAGTTGTACTCCTCTGGACTGATTGAGACAACTTGTGTTGGTATCTCGTTGTGCTCCTTTGGCTGACTTGAGCTAACTTGAGATGGCTCTCCAGTTCGTACTCCTATGGATTTAGTTGAGTTGATCTGTTTGAGAGTGACCTCCTTGTGGCTGAGCATAGGTGGACATGTCCCTAGTGGCAGAGCACTAGAGGATGTGTGAGATCCCTTGCTATATTTTCTAAGAGTAAGACTTTGGTAAAACCCTAATTTGTATTGTAAAGGGTACAAGTCAGCCCCACCATGTAAAAGATAATTAATATTGTGTAAAGATTAATTATATTATTAAGTTGTACAAGTCAGCCCTATTATGCCAATAGACACATCCATTTGATGTACTAGGTTGTGTATTTATAAGAGAGGATATCCCCATTGTGGATCACTCATCTCTCTCATTCACTCAACGCATGGTCTGAAATTTTGAGGGCTGAAGTGTGCACTCTTTCCTAGGCGCCATCCTTCTTGTTTATAGAAGCACCCTATTGTGTGCTAGGGTTTGTCTTGAGGGCCACCTTTGTTGGCACCTATATTTTCGGTATAGAGAGGTACAAAATATAGCAATGGGGTTGCTGGGTTTTTCCCTTGGTTGAGAAGGGTTTTTCCTATAACTAACATAAAATGCTAACATTACATTTAACAGTATTATTTTTCATCATCCACATCCTTGTCCTCAGCAATGAGGTGTTGTAAATGCATTGGTGTGTTGCAATCCATGATACAAAGTAACATTGGACTTTGTGACTCCCTGTCTTGATGAGGCTTCCTTGATATGTACCATCAAGCATCATCAGAATATGCCTGAAGGATTTTTGTGTTCTGCAACACCACTTGATCCCTCTTGATCATCTTGAAGTCAGATGGACAAAATTTAGTTGAGGTTGCTGGATGTCTTGTCGTCTCACATCGTACACGTATTCAAGTCCAAGGACCAAGAGTCATCAGCTCACTAGATAGTAGATACACATTTTACATGTCTTCATACTCTATCTTGGTCTTGGTCGCTTTCACCAATCAGAACTAGGAAGCTTCCCTTGGAAAACTCTAAACCCTAAAATGATGCAAAATTGTTGAATGTGGATTCACCTGAAGTTATGAATTTAACATAAACAAAACATAATATAGAAAACTGTTAGATTTTGGGTGATATTGTAGAACAGTAGTCTCTTTTAAAATTTCAGTACTCAAGCAACTAAATCTGTAACTCAAACAGAGATAGAACACCTAGCATGTAGATCTGTGAAGGATAGCAATACACAAATACAATAAACTTTGTTCTAGTATGAATCTAAAGTCAGATCTAAAGTATCAGTACCAGATCTAAGATATACAATAGATCTATATGTCAAACACAGATATCAGATCTAAAGAGTCTGCCCATAACATAAGTGTCTTTAGATCTATGAAGAGCAGCAACAAC
>JASDQU010439598.1:16631-32545 GCA_032191745.1 Picea mariana
AGGAGTAGAGGGGGGGTTTCTTAAATAGTAAAAGGTTAGGGCAAAGGGTTAATTAAAATTAATATTAAAGTCACATGTTTAAATTTTAAATTTAAACATGTGATCATATTTAAAATTAACTTTAAGTTTAACCCCAGAATAAGACAACCCCAAACCAAATAAACAAGGGTAAGGTGGGTTAGCAAGGTGGCATTACTCATTCCTTCAAATCACATGGTGAACCTATTACTTTATCATCACTGCATATGGGACTTATCCCTCTTGTGGTTATGTCCTTCTTCAAGGAAGGTCATGTACCATCAAGTACTTGATTTAGAATCAAGTAGCCCCAGGACTTTTCCTGAGGTCTTATACACCAAGGTCAGAGACCAAGGATCAACCCATGCCCCAGGCATGGGCACCCTGGACCCAGTCCAGGGGCCCTAGACATATCTAGGGTCTTTAACATCTTGGTCCCAGACCAAGAAACCCAATGCCCCAGGCATGGGTACCCTGGACCCAGTTCAGGGGCCCTAGACATGTCTAGGGACTTTAACTACTTGGTCCCAGACCAAGAAACCCTATGCCCTAGGCATGGGTACCCTGGACCATGTCCAGGGGCCCTAGACATATCTAGGGGCTTTAACATCTTGGTCCCAGAACAAGAAACCCAATGCCCCAGGCATGGGTACCCTGGACCATGTCCAGGGGCCCTAGATATATCTAGGGGCTTTTATCTGCTTGGTCCCAGACCAAGAACCCCAGTCGTATACTGGGGGCCCTAACAAGGGTCTTTTGCCATGGCACTGACTGTTTGGTCCCAGACCAAGTACCCTAGGAGTGCACTGGGGGCCCTAGATCTCGTCTAGGGTCTTAGCCATCCTCCAGGAGAATGGCTCTTGCAGCTGCTATAAATTTAACAAAAACATGTGTGTACAAATAACTTTTGTTTAGAAGAGAACATAAGCAACAACAACAATATCATAAGAACATAGAGAGTGACATTGTGCTAGTATTCAACACACTTTATTTATATAATGTACATGTGATAGAAAAAGATGGAGATATTCAATCCAAAGACAATGATGCCTCCACTAGTAATGACAATATAATTTGAAAATAGGGGCCACTTATATACATTGAGGTCCTTCATACACGATGGTTGGAGATACAGCCAGTCACCTAACTTATCTGGACTTCTCAATAAAAGAGCTCATGATGGGAATTTCATAATATTGATCTCTTACTTAACTCACGACCCTAAAGTAATCACATCTTGAAGACACAATAGTTTGTTGACCATATGCATGAGTCACTACAAGAAAAAATAGACCAAGACAAAATACATTCAAGTGACACACTTACGGATAATACTTGGGATACGACAAGTTCTATTTTGCATAAGTATAAGCCTTCTATGATGAATGGGGCAATAAAGAGGAACACACAACCGATCTTGTCAAAGCTATCTTCTGAGGATTGAAAAGATGTTTGTCCTATCTTGTCAAAGTTTCTTCTCTAGTTAAAATTGAAGAAGCCTATAGCCAAAGGAAATTGACGTTAAAGGACAGAACTTAGGTAATCAAATGACTAGCCATCAGCCATGGAATTCCCCCCAAGAGGGTGGATCAAATACAATTTTGATGGAGCCTTGAAATGTAACCTGGGCATAGTGAGGGCAGGTTGAGTCTTCAGGGATCATGAAGGGAATGTAGTAGGAATGACCTACCAATTTCTTGGGATACAGCCTACAAGTCAAATAAACAAGTAGAATTGGTTGCTATGATCTGTGGAATCAAAGAAAGTTTAAAACAAGGCTTCAAGAACATAATCTTTGAGGGTGACTCAAAATTAATAAGAGACTACTTCAATGGAAGGATCCAAAATCCACCCTTGGAAAATGGAAGCAACATGCCCTGGATCATGACAGCCTTGCAGAATTGTGAACGATAAACAATTGCCCATGTAAAATGAACCTCAGATCAGGGAGCAGGGTGGCTAACTAACAAAGCCATCTCCATGAATGAAGACAAACCATTGAAGGTGAAGCTAGATAACTTCACACTCAAGGAAAACGGTAAATGGAAGGAGGCTTTAGATCTTATTCTAATCCCTTGGGACCATTGTGGTCTGCCATTTATGTTCTAGAAAACTCATTTTACTGCCTTATAACTTTTACGATTTATCCTCAAGCATGCTGACACTGGACAGATATGGAAGGTCATTCCAAGGCTGGCAGTATGCCATATGGTACTTTTGTTCTGAACCTCCTCCATGACAACCATGTCAATTAAATACCTTTGGCTTCCATCAACTTTTTCACATAAGACCCATTGTTCGTCTTCTCTGTGTAGAAGTTTGGCATCATTCAATGGTTGAATGCTCATTTCACAAAGGAATAGGGAGGCCAAGAATGCATGCTTGCGATGCAGAAGCACGAAACCAGCCGACAGCATGAGGGGACAACTTGCCAATCTTTTCATAACACAAGAATGGTATGGGAATTTTGATGGAGCAACAAGGCCATGAAGTCCACACCACCCTGTCTTAGGAAGAACTAGGATCCGAGTTTCAAATGAAAGAATCCTGGACATGCTACATCATCTGGAAAATTATGTGAAGGACAGAGAAGATGGGCTTACTCAAAGGAAGACTAGGTTTGAACAAAGAGTGGCAAATTCTCTGGACCAGCTGGTAGCAGCTGTCATAAGCCTGGACACAGACTACTCATGGCAAGTGGATGAATCCTTCAAAACTCTGGACATTCACAGTTTGGACACTCTGGTAGAGGATGTGCTGAGCCTCAGGCCACCAATCTATATTGAGGAAGAACCTGCTCCAGTTCAATTTGGCAAAGCGGTGCCCTGCAAGTAACAACCCTGTGGTTCCATGGCTAATGAGGAAATCCACTTACCCTCTTGAGTGTCCGTTAATTCAGTATTGCTGTGATCTGGTTTAATGTTTTTGTTTTTGGTAAACAAAGTTTTGTGATGGCTATGAAAGCCAATCTTTGTATCTCTTAGCTGAATGAACAGATTTCTGTAGTGGCTGATGGCATATTGCCACCTTTGAAAGTACTCAGATCTCTTTCTGGAGAGAATTATTTAAATAAAAAAATTCCCTTTTCATTTAATAAAGCCAAAGGAACTAAAAATTAATAATGAAGAAAAGAAAATCTAAAAGATGAAAATGTAATTGAAGCTATATAATGGCATTTCATATGTTCTTGGAAGTATTGTACCCTTGGTATATAGTATTGCCTATTGTTGACATCTTCATTAGAACTCTTGTGTATTGGTTAATGGATTGCCAGTACAGATGTATCTCGTCTTCTATTTTGGTTTGCCTTTCGTATTCTTTAATATAAAAGTTGTCTATTGTTTTCATTTCCTAAGAAACTGCTAATACATTTTATTTATTTGGATTGAACAGCCCTCCAGTTGTTGCAAAGTGTGTAGCACTTCTCAAACGATATCTCTTTAGGTGAGTTTATTCTAGTTGTGTTTTGTATAGTTCTTGTTCTATAGGAGAGATCTGCATAATTGTTTTTTTTATTCTTTTTAAACTATGGCTCAAGTTTATATGAAAAATTTCTATGGCTTCAGGTGGATACCATTTAACAGATATTTTGACTGATGAAAGAGATGAACTGATAGACAGTTGTCTTTATTGTGTTGTCAAACGCTTCAGTTTTGATGATATATATTATAAATAAATATTCAAGATTTATATGCCGTTTGTTTTCATATGGTTGTCATATGTGCAAATACTGCAGATATGCTTTGTGTGTGGGCTTGTGGCCATTTTAAAAAATTCTTATGAACATACATTGCCAAAATAATTATAAAACAAAGGATCGTTCTTTGTGTCATTTTCAACCGTGGATACTGTGCCAAATGTATTTACAAAAATTTCCTCTTGCTGTTTCACACATTTGATTCTTCTGAACATACATTGCCAAAATAGTAATAAAACAAAGGATTGTTTTTCTCTGTGTCATTTTCAATGGTTGATACAGAGCCAAATGTATTTGCAAAATTTCCTCTGGCTGTTTCACACATTTGATACTTTTGCCCAAATATTTGATGGTTGATGCAGGTATATACCTAGAATAGAGACTCTAGAGCAGATTGATTTGTTTTGTGTGAATCTAATTGCTGAGTGCAATGCCGTTACCAACAAGAAGGCTTCTCCATGGTTGCAGTCTGCAAACAGTCAGCATGTAGCATCAACTGTATCTATCAATTCATCTTCTCCAACCTCAACATCTGCAGCTTTTGCCTCGGGAGCTCTTGTTAAGTCATTGAATTATGTTCGTGGTTTGGTTTCACGACATATTCCAAGACATTCGTTTCAGTCAGCACTTTCTCATGCTCCTAAGAGATTTTCTCCAACAATGACATCCTTTAGAAGCAGATCGTTTGGTTCCCCACTCAGTCCAGGTGGCACTGTAAGCAGAGGTTCTCCTGAGAATAAAGAGGCTGCAAATTTGGCTATTACGAATATATTAGGTCTGGAAACAATTGATGAGGGGAACAATAATTATATTGCTCTTGATGTACTGAAATCAAGATGGATTGTCGATAGGCATCAGCAAAGTTGGACCCCATCTCCTGTTATGACGGACAGGTATTTCTTTGATTTAGGTTTGCTTACTTTTTTTCAGGTGGTACATATGAGCAACAAGATGAACATGTAAATGGGCTAGATGAAGTCAATACTTTTGTTGGTTTGTGATAATGAGATTAATGTACGTATTGCCCTTTTATTTTTTTTTTAAATTCTGTGCCATTGGAGCATGTCGAAGTGCTTTGGCTTTGGTTTTGTGATTATTAAAAATTAGATTTCTGAAATTCCAATTGTGCATATTTTTGAATAATTTATTAAAATGTTTTGTGGAAGGCAGTGGGGGCATAGCACGGCCACAAGTAGACAGCAAATATGATTTTCTAGAGCATGGGGCTGCAGCATTGCTAATGAAAGGTACTGAACAAAAGGGTCAGCTGGGGAGGAGCACACATATGAGACTAGCTTCTGATGTTCGTAATGAACAACTATTGCAGCCTTCTACAGTCACAACTGTCACTGACACTGCATCTGCCCGTTCTCATTTGAGAGCTATAGCAGCTTCCAAGCGTAGTATCAGAACTGGAACTTATCAAATCTGGTTAGTTATCATTTGTTTGAATCATTTTGTTAGCCTTTTATATATCATCCCCCATTTTCAGAAGACACTTAAAATGTATGCATATGCATTGTCAAACGTGCATACATGTCCATGTACATGTGGGTGTTTGGGAATATTAAAATGCACATAATTATTTACATTTAGGTGCTTGTCTATGTTCGGGAGAAAGACTTGTCTATGTGTGCTTATGCTGGCATCTCTTTTGTTCTGTTTTATATTTTTGTTATGAATGTTACAGAAACACTTTTTCCCTTATTGTTGAATAATTTATCATTTTCTATCCCAATTCTGTATCTACTGGTTCTATATTTGATGTATATATAGAATTAAGCTTTGAAGCCAACTTTAATATAAAACATTATATTTGATTTTGGGTTACAGATTGATTAAACTCTAGAAAGTCTTTGGAGTATTGTTGATTTAATTCTATTTCTATTGAAACATTCTATGATCTTTGGATCGTTCTGGTTGTAAATAGTACTCAATTAGACTTAGATGTTATGGATATTCATATTTACATACATATTCTATTCAGAGTTTACAATAGACGATTTATAAGTAAAAACAATGCATCAATGAACCAAAGCACAAGTATGTTATGTATAGCAATATATTTCCCACTTGTTGAGATTGAAGTGATTATCTGTCAAATGCATATTTAAAATCAGTTTGTAACCTTGTACATCTTTTCTCATCTGATACTGAATTATAATCAGGACATTTGAGAGCATTTGAGAACTTTTTTTCCCCATGTAACCACACACGGGAGACCCCGGAGACTTCATCACCGTCGATGGGTGGTAACTAAAGTAAACCATTGGCTTAGACATTGACCCAGCAGGGACGTTGAGTATTAAAATATCGCATATAGCCGGCCTGGGGACTGTTAAAATTTCGTTTAAGCAGTTAAGTGTATTCAGTATTCTTTAACTTTTAACAATTAGAACAATAATTGCATGCATCAAGATCACTGAAAGAAAGACATCCACAATATACACAAGATTTATCCAGGGAAACCCTCTTGGGGGAGAAAACCCAGCAAAGCTTCTTCAATATAGATTCGTCAACAAGTACAATGCCTCTCTCCAAGAGAGATCTCACAAAACGGAAGATAACCAGAATATAGACCAGAAATCCTAACCAGAATAGAGTAGCGCACCACTAGACCAAGATGGGCCTCCAAGAGATAACCAAAACCCTTCACCAAAACACCCTTTCTCTGTAGCTGCGTCTCCTCCTCAGACTTGCACACTTTTCCTTGAGAGAGAGAACTTGTGTTGTGTGTGTTTTCCAAATGAGGTGCCTAGCCTCTTATAAATACAAGTTGAGTTACCCTTTAATTAGGTCAGGGCCAACTTGTACAAATGTCACTTTCTAATTTGCATTTTACTTTTACGAAGGCACCGACTTTACAAATACAACACAATATTATTCTTTTAGGGTTTTCACTTGGTCTAATACAATTAAATACAATAAGAATATCTTCCGAAGCTACTCAAACTTCAACACTCCCTCTTAGTAAGGAAGGTATTCCTTTGGCACGATCGTCACGACTGCTTCTACACTTCTGTACACTTGACCATTGACTTATTGACTTTCCATGAATCTATATTGAAGAAGTTTTGTAACCACGTCATCCATCCAAGGTCTCATCATCCTTTCGAGCTTTATTGCATCACAGGACTTCAACTCGCCAACTCACAGAGAATTTGGCATCTAGTTCATACAGAACTAATAACTCGCCAACTCACACAGAATATGGCATCTAGTTCATAAAGAAATAGTAACTCGCCAACTCACACATAATCTGGCATCTAGTTCATAAAGAACTAGTAACTCGCCAGCTCACACAAAATCTGGCATCTAGTTCATAAAGAACTGGTAACATCTGGTTGGCACACCAGGCAACCGGTCCATAGTGACTAGGCATCTAATCACAAGGATTGGGCGATGTAGTGTGCACACACTACCCATTTAGCCCAAGGCTAGGAAACACGTCCAACCACACAGGTTGGCCCTTCAGCTTGAACAATTGGGAAACTTGCCAACCCCGAAGGCTCGACATTTGCTGACCTTGTGTGAGGTCATGCTGACTAGTGCCTGTTGAAGTTTGGGTAGTTGCAGAGGATATTCTCCTAACCATCCTATGTAGGTCGACCCTAACCACCCTAAGTAAGTCGACCCTAACCTAAGGTCGGCCCTAACCTACCTAAGGTCGGCCCTAACCTAGGATGATCTATCCTATATAAAGAGGGAGGCGCCCCCACACAACTAACACACAAATTTGAGTAAAGGTTCGGCCTGTTCTAAGGCAAACCACTATTACAGGTCTGAGTGTTTGGAGGCAAAGTTAAGAGCAACCTTAAGGGCAGATCTAAGGCATCAACAATGGCTACAAAACAGAATGTTGTGAACAACAATAGCTACAGGTCCCAGTTTACGTTGAGGGCAGATTTGTGGTAGAGGTTGAGAGATATCTGAGACACAGAGATAACAATAAGTGTTATTGTCTTGTAGCTTATCTCTCTCTCAAGGAGAAGTATTGTACTGACATTGTACTTGATTGACTAATATATATATCACAATAAGTTTTGTTGGGTTTTCTTCCCCATGAGGGTTTTCCAAGATAAATACTTGTGCACACAGTGAATGTCTTTCTTCCAATGATTCTTATGCTTCAATTAATTTTTAAAGGTTAAAGAACGCTCTTGTTAACTATTGATAACTATTGTTATCTGTTTAAGCTCAAATTTCAATAGTGCCATAGTCAGTAATGTGCCCGCAAATGACTACCCACTGCTACTGCCACACGTTGACGCTGCTGCTCTGGAATTGCATCTGTAACTCATCACTCCCTCTTACTAGGGAAGTCCTTCTGGACCACACCAAGCCTGTCTCTGAAGTACACAAACTTCCCTGTCGACAGAGGCTTGGTCAACACGTCTGTTATCTGCTCATCTGTAGCGACATAATAGAGCTTCAATGCTCCCTTCTGCACCATATCTATGATATAATGGTACATGATCTCGATATGCTTGGACTTGTCATGAAACATCGGGTTCTCTGACAACTTCACACAACTCTGGTTGTCACACCAGATACAAGTCGCCTCTAACTCGAGATCAAACAATCTTGCAAGCAGCTTTCGAAGTCACACTGCATTACTGCTAGTTGAACACGCTGTTATATACTCTGCCTCAGCTGTATTGAGTGCCACACTCGTTTGCTTCCTGCTAAACCATGAGATCATAGCTGATAAAAAACTGAAGCAACATCTAGATGTACTCTTACGGTCTGCAACACGACCGGCATAATCTGAATCAGTAAAGCTTTGTAGGCTTATCTCACGATCTGAAACATATTTGAGTCTATAGTCAATTGTACCCTTTAGGTACCTCATCACATGTTTTGTTGCAATCAAGTGAACACGTCATGGCTCAACCATGTACTGACTCAATGTGTTCACTGCAAAACATATATCTAGCCTTGTGTTCGTTAAGTACATCAACAAACCAATCATTTGTTTATACATGGTGGCATCCGCTGTCTTTGAAGATGTATCACTCAATAACTTCAAATTTGTCACCATCGGTGTAGGCATGGCTTTACAATCCATCATTCCGAATCTCTTCAGAATCTCTACAACATATTTTCCTTGGTTAAGGAAAATCTCACTCGGTCTTTGCCATACCTCTGCCTTGAATTCCTGCCTTGAATTTTTGCCTTGAATTCTTGAAATTGGCTGAAAGCTTCATCCTTTGTCTTCAAGAGATATAACCAAGTCTTTCTTGAGTAATCATCTATGAAGGTTACATAATAAAGAGAACCTCCCAGAGATTTGACTGGCATTGGACCGCATACATCTGAATGTATTAGATCTAGGATTTCCTTAGATCTATTATCGCTACTTGAGAATGACTTCTTAACATTCTTACCAAGTGCACATCCTTTGCAAATTCCTTCATGTACAGATTGTAGTTCTGGTATTCCTACAACCATTTTCTTGATGAAAGGTAATGCTTGATAGTTAAGATGAGCATACCTTCTATGCCAAAGTTCACTGGGATTGACTTCATCATTTACAAGAGCTTCATCATTTTGTTCTAGTAGTCTGTATGATCTGCCTTCACGAGTTCCAATAATTCTAACATTCTCTATGCTGGAGTCTCTAGACCAAGCTAGTACTTCACCATCTACAAAGGCTATTCTATTTCCTTTGTCTTCTAAGCAAGAGATAGATACAAGATTCTTTTCTAAACCAGGTACGTATAAGACATTACTCAAATGAACAATGTTACCTGATTCCAATTTGATGGAGTGACCAATTCCTTTGACTGGATAGGTGTTCTTGTCTCCAAGTTCTACTTTGTGAGATGTCTTCTTTTCGTTTAGATTGGAGAGTCTGACTTGGTCTCCTGTCATATGCCTGGAAGCTCCACTGTCAATTATCCACATGTTATCTTCAAGGGATCCTGCAAGAGCTGAGTAGTGTAGATGATCCGCCTTTTCATTCATGATTTTTGTTGACTGATAGCTGGTCAAACTTTGATTTTGACTGGTCAAACATTGACTTTGACCCAAAATCTCAACCTTGATGTTTTTGCCTTCTRAGAGTGCTAATAGGTGCACTGGACTAAGGCGCACTAGAATATCCTTTCCTTGGGAAAACGTTCCATCATAAAGTGTTGGGCAAAAGGTGTAGGGTTTTGCAACTACACCTGCTAGAAACCCTAGTGATAGTGCTTCAGTAACTGCACCTGCTAGAAACCCTAGTGATTGTTCTTYAACAAGCTTTATAATGTACGACTTATCTTCCTTCGAGTGGTTAGATTGACTGAAGGAGGTGTGGGCCCATAACATATTAGAATAAAAGRGATGTGCTCGTTTTCACCATAGACAATATAACAATATTGTCACCCAACCATAGGCACAAAGGCCACCCCGAGCACCTTTAACCTTGACAGACAGAATAATTGCGGATGCAGACCAATAGCCAACCAAGGTAGCGTACCTCTCTCCAAGGMTAGCGAACCAAGCAAAGATAACCAAAGACTAAGCAGATAGTCCACATCATAACCCAAGACTAAGTCACTATTGCAACAATTGCAGTTCTCCACCAGTCATGTGCACCACTTGTTCTTATGCAATTGTGAGTGAGAGAGGCCAAATGAGCTCTAATGCCCTCTATTTATACTGCTCCAAGTCACTTGACTAGGTCGACTTCTCTTCCTGGAAGCTAATAACTCAATATTAATTATTCTCATGATCTGACTTGTCTTATAGGGTTATTATCCAACGTTTTAGGGTTTCTCTTGCTTTCCAAAATATTATAGTCTCGTCAAAGTTTACACATAGAGGTTAATACCTCCCACAACTACCATAATATCAACACATGAATCATAGCCTTTATCGCTTCCATGATTGTTCGATTCTTTCTTTCTGCCACACCATTTTGTCGAGGATTGTAGGGAGTAGAGAGCTCCCTCTTAATCCCAACTTCTTTGCAGAATACCTTGAATTCATCTGATGTGAATTCTCCTCCATTATTTGACCTTAAGATCTTTATCTTCCTTTCAAAAATGTTTTCAACAAGTGCTTTGAATTCTTTGAACTTGTTGAATACTTCACTTTTAGTTTTCAAAAAATAAATCCAAGTGTTACGTGAGAAATCATCAATAAATGAAACATCATATACATCTTGCTAAGTGAAGTGGCTGACATTGGTCCACACACATATGAATGTATGATGTCCAAGGCTCCTTTGGCTTTGCTACCATTGCTTGGAAATGGTATCTTCACGTACTTGCCTTGTGCACATCTCTTGCATATGCTTTCATGATTCACTTGGATTTTTGGCAAACCTGTCACCATCTTGCTCACGATCGGTAGTGCTTTGTAATGTATTTGAACAAATCTTCTTTTCCATAGCTCGCTTGGAGTAACTGTATTGAGTACTAATGATGAATCTGAATGTCTCTTTAACTTATATAGACCTCCTTCTTGAACACCAATCACTACAACATCATCGATGGATTTACCTCTTGGCCACATGAGAACTTCACCATCAATGAAAACAACTCTGAATCCTTTCTCATCTAATGCTGAGATTGAAAGGAGATTCTTCTTCAAACCAGGCACATACAAAACATCCTTCATCTTCATAGGTTTTCCGGAATCCAATCTGTAAGATGCTTCTCCTACTCCTTTAATGGGATACTGCTAGTCATCACCGAGCTTCACCTTGTGAGGTGAATCTTTCTGAACTAATTCTGAGAAAGAATCCTTGTAACTTGTCATGTGCTTAGAAGCACCACTATCAATAAGCTATGTGCCACTTCCATGAGTAACTGTTTCTGTAAGAGCTGATATCAATACATATTCTTCGCTTGAGTCATCTTTTTTGGCTCTCTCTTGATCAGGTTCATCATCTTCTGCGGCATGAGCATGATGCCTTTTATACTTTCCTTTTCTGACCTGATCTTTTGAGTTGGGATAGTTTATTGCAATGTGTCCCATCTTCTGGAAGATGTAGCATCTCTAATTTGAGTAATGCTTTTTAAACTTTCATGTCTTTTGTAACCCATGAGGCTTCTTGTGTGAGTGAACCTCTTTCTTGCTCTTTCCTTTTCTTGCATGTGCTGCTAGAGCTTGATTTTCCTCATTGCCTAGTTTCTCTTCTCTTGCTGCCAATCTAGCTTCTTCCTGAGTGCAATCCTCCCATAGTCTACTAAACTTTGTTAACTTTCTTCTTGAACAGCTTCCTTGAATGAACGATTCCCAAGATCTGGGGAGACCATTCAAGGTAGTCATCACCAATTCAACTTCTTCGATTGTGTCTCCAATGGCTTCAAGTTGTTGTTTGATTTGAGACACCCTTGTGAAGTAGGATTGAAGGGTTTCTAAACTTTGCATCTTCACACTCTTAAGCTGTGTCCTCAACATCATCTTCCGGTTGATATTCTTGCCTTCATATAATCGGGATAGGTCGTCGAACATTTGCTTGGGAGTTGTCCATGAAGAAACATGGGGGATCAAATGATCCTTGATAGAATCGACAATGATTCTCTTTGCCTTGACCAGACTCTTTTTGTACTTTTCCTTGGCCACATCTTCCTCTGGTTTTGGAACTTCTTCTTTGACGAAATCTTCTAGATCATTCTCTTCTAGAATGAGCATTACTCTATACTTCCATGCTCGAAAGTTATCAACCCCTGCAAGCTTCTCATCAAGCTTGTGCTGGGAGTCATCTTGCCCTGGGATGGAAATATAATAAGAAAATAGAAACTTTTCAAAGAAAGGTTTTGAACTTACCAGAGAGTGTGCCATGCCAAAGTGAATTGCTCCAACTTCAGTCTCCAGCTGCCTTGAAGCCTTGATCTAGGGTTATGAGGAAACCTTAATTTTTCAACTTAAGAAATTTTGAGATCTGAACCAGGGAATAAGTGTGCCCTCCTTAGGCGAGCTCCTTGATAGCTTTTTCTTGACCAACGTCCTTAAGAAAGAGGGTGATGTCATCACCTAGGGTTTTATGCAGAAACCCTAATTTTCAAAAACTGCGAAAACTGGTTGAGGGAAAAGATGCGTTAGGGTTAGGAGAGTCTTCCTATGGTCTTGTTTTCCCCAACAAGTTCCTTAAGACTGTGAAAATGGCTTCTTTCAGGCACGCTCTGATACCATGTTAAAATTTCGCTTAAGCAGTTAACTTATTTCAATATTCTTTAACTTTTAACAATTAGAACAATAACCACATCCATCAAGATCACTGAAAGAAAGACATCCAAAATATACACAAGATTTATCCTGGGAAACCCTCTTGGGGGAGAAAACCCAACAAAGCTTCTTCAATATAGATTAGTCAACAAGTTCAATGTCTCTCTCCAAGAGATCTCACCAAACAAAAGATAACCAAAATATAGACCAAAAACCATAACCATAATAGAGTAGCGCACCACTAGACCAAGATAGGCCTCCAAGAGATAACCAAAACCCTTCACCAAATCAACCTTACTCTATAGCTACGTTTCCTCCTCAAACTTGTGCACTTTTCCTTGAGAGAGAGAACTTGTTTTGTGTGTGTTTTCCAAATAAGGTGCATATCCTCTTATAAATACAAGTTCAGTCACCATTTAATTAGGTCAAGGCCGACTTGTACAAATGTCACTTTCTAATTTGCATTTTACTTTTACAAAGGCACATTAGGGCCGACTTTACAAATAAAACATAATATTATTCTTTTTTGCTGCAAGAGAGTTGTGATTTTTTTGGTTTTGTTTACTACAAGAGAGTTATTTTCGTGAAAATTTTTCAATGTTCAAAAATAATTTATAACTGAGATTTCTGTCAAGTGTCTGGGAATTTTTGAGAATATACTATAACCTTAGTCACCTGGTTCGTGTTCCTGTTCGAATTCGGCGAGCTTGAAGTTCACCAAAAATTCGACATTCAAAATTTTGGGGATAAAATTCGGCGTTAAGTTCAAAATAGTACAAAATTTTAAAAAATAAAAAATATATATAATAAAATTTGATACTCATTATAAGTTTATAACACATCTGATAGAAATGAAAAAAACATACCAACATGATTAATCATGAACCATATATATTTTAAAAACACATCGTCTTATTCAAAATCTAAAAATATGTTTGTGAAAGTTTGAAACATAGCATTAAAGACATGAACATAATATTAAAAAGTTTTACAAAAGTGGGCATGCACAAAGAAAACTAGAACATGAACACAAGTTTCATTCTTGATGTTTCTGTGGCCTACTTGTTACATCAAAAAGCTCTATGCCATCAAGAGCACTAGGGGCAGTAAAACCACTAGAAGCATGATCACCACTGAATTCAACAATAGTTGTGGATCTATCACTCTCAATGCCAATATCATCTTCATCTTCTGATGCATCTGGAACATGACTGTGCCATGGAGTAGAAGAATTGGATGAGTCTTTAGCCACATTCTTTAAAGCCAACTGCAAGTTACTGTGAACATAAACAAGATCTTCTAATTTTCCAGATAACAATCTATTTCTTTTCTTGGAATGCATATGGTTAAAGGAACTCCAATTCCTTTCACAAGCTGATGCCCTTGATCCCTGGCTCAAGACACAGATTGCAAAATTTTGCAATTCTGGGACCCCTGATCCATAAAATTCCCACCATATTGCTCCAACAACTTTAGTCCTATCATACTTTGGTGATTTGGTTACAAATACCCCTTCTTCTAACTTGCATGCCCCGAGTTGAGATCTAACTGAATATGCAATTGATGGATCTAGAAGTAGCTTGTCAATAGCCTCATAAAGTCCACTCATGACTTCTTCATCCCGATGTCTTGATATTCCAAACAATCTAGGTTCTAAATAGCATGCTGCTGCATGTAAAGGACTATGCATCATCTTCCATCTTTGATCAATTACCTCCCATATCTCTTGGTAATTAGCTTCCACATTATCAAAAGCAGTTGCAATGGCTTCCTTGCAAGGATTCATGCCCTCATAAATAAAATCCATACAAGGTTTGTCACCATCAACCATGTGGAGCACATTAACAATTGGATTACACATTTTTAAAACTTTGTCAACATTTTCCCAAAAGCTATAGCTGAGCACTATTTGTTCCACAAATTTTCCCTTCGATTTTTTTGAAAGGTGAGATCTCTTCCACTCAATATTGCAGAAAACAACTCTTAGGCTTGTTTTCTCTTCAACAACTCTTTTCAGAGTAATGTAAAACGTGGCAAACCTTGTATCACAAGGCCTTAACAACTCTCTAGTTGCATTTTTCCTGTATATGCTCAAAGTGAGACGATGATTGATGATAAAATTTGTAATTTTTTTCCTTTGCGAATTGTTTCATTGACCCATGGAAATTTGGCTGAATCACGAAGCAGTAAATCCAAGCAATGAGTTTTTCACAAGGGGTCCAATAAATGTTGATGTACTTCTCCATAATCATCTTTCCTGCACCAACACACTTTGAGGTACTATCTGTGATTAACTTGGACAACATTTTTCTCCCTAACCTCTTGAATTGCTTTATCTAAAATTTTGAAAATAAATTCTGCTGTCTTCACTTCATCCATTGCATTAACTGCTTTCAAAAAATATACCCCTTGAGGGCAATAAACCAACACATTGATCAATGGACGATGACACAAATCTGACCAACCATCACTCAAAATAGTTTAACCTGTATGCTTCCAAGATTGTCCAATGTCATCCAACTTGTTTGTCACTCTGTCCTTTGTTTTGCCGAACAAAGTAGTCCTTAAAGCCTCAGATTTAGGAGGAACATACCCCTTTCCAAAATCAGTGGCTTTCTTCAATACATTTTTAAGATATGGACTCCTGGCCATAGTGAATGGAATTGCACATGCATAAAAAAATTCAGCAACAACATCGTCAACTTCTTGTTTTTCAACAGGTTTCCAAAATTGGTTTAATGTTTTGGTTCCAATTGTTTTTTCTGGGGAAGAACTTGAGCCACCGATGTTTGATGAAGAATGAATGGTGTTTGAGGAAGACATGGCAATCTCCCTTTCAATTCGCCATCTCTTCATGTCTGATTTTCTCTTTTCTACCTTTGATTTATTGTAGTCTTTCTCCACTACATCTTTCTGCTCATCAGATAACTTTTTGCATCCTTCCACACCACCTCCTCATCCGTTACTTATACCAAGGAGTTGGTCCACTGATCTTGTTAAAGAGCCACTGAAATGATGTCCACATAACTGACAAACA
>JASDQU010439598.1:32595-44996 GCA_032191745.1 Picea mariana
ATGAAGAATGAATGGTGTTTGAGGAAGACATGGCAATCTCCCTTTCAATTCGCCATCTCTTCATGTCTGGTTTTCTCTTTTCTACCTTTGATTTATTGTAGTCTTTCTCCACTACATCTTTCTGCTCATCAGATAACTTTTTGCATCCTTCCACACCACCTCCTCATCCGTTACTGATACCAAGGAGTTGGTCCACTGATCTTGTTAAAGAGCCACTGAAATGATGTCCACATAACTGACAAACAAGACTATTCCCCTCTTTTTTGACATGTTTCCATGCCTTAGATGTAGATTTTGGAGGTGCCATCGATGAATGAAGGTTTTGCATTTTTAATTCTTTTATGAAGAGTAATTAGATTTTAAAATTAAATTGTGAAATGAAAGGGTTTTATAGTTCTACAGTTCTACTTCTAAGTTGTAAAAAAATAAAATTATACATTGATAAAATAAAAAAATACATTGATAAAAATAAAAAAATACAGTGATAAAAATAAAAAAATACACCTGCAGATTAATCTGGAGTCTGCTCAGTCCACGTCACACACACCTAGAGGCTGGAATTTGGACAGAGATCTCATAACAGTGGGCAAATGCAATGGACAAACTACTGTTGGTCCATTCGGCCCTCAGGGTTACAAACTCGGCCCTCGAGGTCACAAACTCGGCTTCCAGCTGGAGAGTCGAGACTGCAATATGCTAGTCAATGGTCAGGATTCGACGGTCGTTGGAAGTTGGAACTTGGAGCTTGGACTCGAGTCTCCTCACTATTCACTGATCAGTCGTGGACCACGGTCGTTGGTTGGGTTGTGCTCACGAGAGGAAATGGAGTGCCGTCGACTTGTAGCCGCCAAGATGTGCTACTGCTTGACTGTTGGAGATGGATTTTCGTCAGCCTGTCCAATGTCCGGGTGTGTAGCATGCCGGTGTTGGAGATTGGTGCGTTCGTGGACTTGTAGACCACTGCTGGGCTGTGCAGTGTATGGGAGATGAAGATTAGGTTGTTGTCTGGGCGCGCGAAACAATAGAACTAAAGCTGGGCGGGGAGAGGGTTTAATGTCGTGGGGTTTTTCCAAAATTTTTAAAACGAACACCCGCGAATTTCATCCAACGTGGCCAAATTTCAACGTTTTTCAACATTTTTGTTCGCATTCGTGTTCAAAATCGGGTTCGAGTTCGCCTTTAAGTTCGGCGAACTTGAACGATTATTTTCGGACACTGATAAAGTTCGCTGAATTTCCAACTTTGAGCATAAAAATTGGCGAACCTAGTGACTATGACTATAACCAGCTAAACGTTTTTAAATAATAATAATAATAATATATTTTTACGGTCACGGCCAAGCCACACCAAATTGGTGTATGAGACCCCCTTGTTTGTGGGACAAGGGACCCCCCTCCGCCCAGCGATTTGACTGGTAAAGTCTACAGAGGTATACATACCCTACCCCCCTATGGATTTGAACTGGTGACCTCTTAAGAGGAAACACATGTTCTTAACCATTAGGCCCACAAATGTTTATATTTAGAAACTAGTCCTATTGTATTTCCCTGTGCTCTCGATCAACCTTTGGTGGAAGGTTTTAGATCTCCAGTGCTGTTAGGTAGTTATCCTTCGTATTAAAGCTTTGTTATTTACATAATTAACTAATGCAACAAAGAGACAACTATTCATAAAATGTATGTTTTAACAATGTTGAGTAACACCATCATATCGCTATATTTTATACTTTCCTCCAATGCTTGCATTTGTATATTCATCTTACATTTACTCAGCACCATCTCTGTTCATCTGTTACCTTTTTCCCTTTTCTATCATGCCTTTTCTTACCATTTTTCCTTTCTATCAAATCTTTAGAATCCTTAACCTGTTGATTCCTCTGTCAAACCAATACTCTAGTTGTCTCTGGTTTCCATTTCTTTTGTTGGCGGGTGAAACATATAAAAAGCTTGGTCAGTGCCACTATAAGCAGAATTGCTCATAAAAATCTTGTCAGACCACACTGTAGTACAACTTTCTGGAAGTGAATCGACAATGCTCCAGACTTTTTTCTTAGAATCATTCTATGCCAGTCTATGATTATGAAGGAAATACAACTGTCCAGAAGCATCTAGACATGATCAAGGGTATTTTCCAACTGTCCACATATTCACCTATGCAGCCCTTGCCCTTTGTTTGGATCAAAAGCTTCTGCACTCTGCTTGAATCTTCCTTGTGACTTTACCTGATTACTGGCAAAACTCTTTGGTGAGAAAACGTACCATAGCACTCACCTTGCTCTTGATTCCCTTCAGGAAGAATCTTTCATCTTTACCTCCTGTTTGCGATCTACTCAACATTAACCTGGGCATTAATAGTCATCAACTAATTTATTGCTCTTCACCTCAGCTACACTCTTCACAGTTTTCTGTTCCCTATCATGTTGTGGCAATCACATCCCTGCAGGCCATAGTTTACAGAGGTTACAATTAGGAACTTGGGAAAGAAATCAAATATCAACACTGAGGTGTTTTCAAGGATCAAAACACACTATGGTATATGACTTGGTTGGTTGAGGACGAGATCAGAGAAAATAAGCGAACATGTGACTAGAATATTTTATATTTTAGACTTACGGATTGGAAACGAAAGAATTTTTATTTTCCCTGTCTGTCCTCTTCTTCCTGCTATAAGCTGACTCTCTTTTTTTCTGGGTAGAAAGCAGTGGCAGCGGAAGGCATGTGGAAAGGGCTGACATGGTCGACACTAGCAGAACCAACAGCACAGGAAGAGCTGACTCAATTAAGAACACATGGACACAGGGGCCAGCTGACCCAACCTGACCCAACAAGAGCCAGAAGAACATGGCTCAGTACATATACTGAAAATATGACTACGAATGTGCCCTGTGTAGCATGCATAGCATTGGATTGGCCCTTGACAGCCCTTTTTCTATGAATTCCTTCAATGGGGACATGGACACCGATGTTGAGGCAATGGATACTATTATGCCTAACTGACAAAACCCTAACTGTTAATGTTGAGGTTGTTAAAGGGGGTTTAATGTACTCTCATCTAGAGATCTCTGGTTCATTTCCTATAACCCCTTTTTGGGTGTTGATTTGGGAGATGTTGCAATAATCTTTTTCAAGCCACAGGGGTTCAAGGGTGTTAAGAATAAGAACAAAGAGGTTTGTCTCTACAGTGCATTTGCAACAAGCATTAGCATGTCAAAAACGTTCTACTTTAAACAGTTGGCTATCAAGCATAAAGGTAACCTTGGTGATCCCCCTTCTAGTGAGCCTATACTTGAGTATGTGAAGAAAGATAATATCATGTGTAGCCACAAGTGGGTCCGGGGTCTAGATGGATGATCTTGTCCACTGGAAGCCCTATCTAAAGCAGAGTTTGTCATTCACTGCCAAGGGGACCCCTCCTTGCTGAGCTCAAAGTCGCGTGCACAGTTGGGCGAATTTGACATTGATTTATAAATGATGAGGAAAAATTTGTTGCTGAACGACTCGAGAAGAGAGTTTTAATTCTCCATTTTTTAAGGATGCCTCTAGAAAAAGAGTTGCATGCTGATAATTGGGGGCCTAGAGGTTTGATCCGAAATGGATCCTCTGAATAGTCTCTCTTTTCAACTTTGTAATAAAAATTTAATTTCTGTAAAGTTCGTCCAGGAGCCAAAAGCCATGGAAGATTAAAAGACTCATCTGATGATCGGCCTTCCAAGACAACTATATTAAAAGAGTGCTGCTGGAAACAAAAGGGCAGAGGAAAGAGAGGAGAGCAAGAGAACTTGAGGGGAAATGAAGAAAGGCAGAAGCAGAACATGAAGGACTGAGAAGCCTGTTTGAAGATTGAAGGTCATTTCTGAGCCAAAGCCATCTGCAATTTTCCCGTGAGTAAATACATTAAATCTCTGATTGAGAATGCAGCTCACCATTCTAACCTTAGTCATTGGGTTCGCCGATTTTTATGCTCAAAATTCGAAATTCGGCGAACTTTATCAGTATTCGAACTTAATCGTTCAAGTTCGCCGAACTCGAACTTGAACCCAATTTTGAACACGAACGCGAACAAAAACATTGAAAAATGTTGAAATTTGGCCAAGTTGGATGAAATTCGCAGGCGTTCGTTTTAAAAAATTTGGAAAAACCTAGCAACATTAAACCCTCTCGTCGCCTAACTTTAGTTCTATTGTTTCGCACACCCAGACAACAACCTAATCTCCATCTCCCATATGCTGCACAACCCGACGATGGTCTGCAAGTCCGCGAACGTGCCAATCTCCATCACCGACACGCTACACACCCTGACATTGGACATGCCGACAACAATCCATCTCCAGCCGTCGAGCAGTAGCACATCCCGACAATGACGGGTCGACGACACTCCATTTTCTCTCGTGAGCACACCCCGACCGACGACCGTGGTTCGGGACTGATCAATGATCAGTGAGGAGATTTGAGTCCAGGCTCCAAGTTCCATTTTCCAACGACCGCAGAGTCTCAACCACTGACCAACATATCGCAATCTCGACTCTCTAGCTGGAAGCCAAGTTTGTAACATTGAGGGCCAAGTTTGTAACCCAAGGGCCGAGTCGACCAACTGTAGTTTGTCCATTGCATTTTCCCACTGTTCTGTGTTCTCTGTCCAGATTCCAGCCTCCAGGTGTGTATGATGTGCACTGAGCAGACTCCAAAGCAATCTGCAGGTGCATTTTTTTAACTTTTATCAGTGTATTTTTTAATTTTATTTTTATTATTGTATTTTATTTTTATCAATATATAATTTTGTTTTTTTACAACTCAGAAGTAGAACTGTAGAACTATAGAACCCCTTCATTTCACAATTTAATTTTAAAATCTAATTACTCTTCATAAAAAAATAAAAAATGCAGAACCTTCATTCATCAATGGCACCTCCAAAATCTACATTTGAGGCATGGAAACATGTCAAAATAGAGGGGAATAGTCTTGTCTGTTAGTTATGTGGACATCATTTTAGTGGCTCTTTAACAAGAGTAGTGGACCACCTCCTTGATATTAGTAATGGAAGTGGTGGTGGTGTGGAAGGATGCAAAAAGATATCCGATGAGCAGAAAGATGCAGTGGAGAAAGACTACAATAAATCAAAGGTAGAAAAGGGAAAACGAGACATGAAGAGACAACGAATTGAAAGGGAGATTGCCATGTCTTTCTCAAACACCATTTATTCTTCATCAAACATTGGTGGCTCAAGTTCTGCCCCAACAAAAACTGTTGGAACCAAAGCATTAAACCAATATTGGAAACCTGTTGAAAAACAAGAAGTTGACGATGTTGTTGATGATTTTTTTTGTGCATGTGCAATTCCATTTAATGTGGCCAGGAGTCCATATTTTAAAAATGTATTGAAGAAGGCCATTGATTTTGGAAAGGTGTATGTTCCTCCTGGATCCGAGGCTTTAAGTGTTGATATTATGGTAGCTGCGGGAGGTATTTACCTCCACGTGTAAACCTAACGAGAATAGAATATTTCGGGAAGCAAGAAGAAACCCTAATGAGTTGGCTAATAACCCTAGAAGACAAGTCGACTCGAGGATAATTTGTATTAGGTTATTAGCCTCCAAGAGAAGAAGTCGGCCAAAAGAAATATTATATACTAAGTAAATAGGCACCCAGAATGACAAGTTGGCCCAGGCAGTTAGCCAGAATTAGTATAAATATAGGAGGTCTGTGCACACTGCAGTTAGCCAGTTTGTGTGCAAGTTTGGAGGAGAAGCTGCCGTTGCAGCTGCTGCAGCTAACAGATTACGTTTTGGCTTGGACTATCTCTTGGTTATGGTTTGGACTATCTGATCAGCTCTTGTTTGGTGCGCTATCCTTGGAGAAAGGTGCGCTACCCTTTGTTTGGCTATCTAGCCTAGGGTTTGCTTTCAGAGTGATTCTCTGTCAAGGTTAAGGTGCTTGGAGGGTGGCTTAGACCTATGGTTGGGTGACAATAGTGATATTATCTATGGTAAAACGAGCACGTCCATCATATTCTAACAAGTTATGGGCCCACACCTCCTTCATTCAGTCTAACCACTGGAAGGGAGCATAGCCATAAGGATATTAAGCTCGTTGAAGAACTGCCGCTAGGGTTTCTAGCAAGAGCAGTCACCAAAGCACTGTCGCTAGGGTTACTAGCAGGTGCAGTTGCAGAAACCCTAACCCTCTCGTTGAGGCACCTTAAGTGAAGGGATTGACCTAATTTTCAGATAGGCCAGTGCACCCTAGCCTAGCGCATCTCCTGGTACTCTTAGCAAGCCAAGACGTCAAGTTTGAGATTTTGGTCAAATCTAGGGTTGACCAAGTCAAAGCAGCCATGACTTACTCTATGAAGTCAGAAAACAAGTTAGATGGAGCTTCTAAATTCAAAGCGTGGAAGACAAGGATTGATCTCATCCTTGCCAAGAATAAAGTGCTGGATATCGTGAAATGAAAGAACGTGGAACTAGAGTTTGAAGAAGGAAAAGAGAAGGAACCGCAGAACGTTGCAATTATGGAGAAGTTCAAAGATGGTGATATCAATGCCATGGGTATCATAGTGGACTCTATAAAAGACCACTTGATACACTACATCTCCCATCTTGACTCATCGAAGAAGATGTACGATGCCCTAACAAACCTCTTCTCAGTCAGAAACATTGGATAAGTAATGAGTCTGAAGAATGAGCTCCGTGACATGAAGATGAATGATGATGACAACATAACATCATACTTTGTGAAAATCTCTCAGTTAAGAGATCAACTACAAGCTATTGAAGAGATCATTACAGAGAAGGAATTGGTAAACATAGTACTCAATGGTCTTCCCAAGACGTGGGATGCATTTGTCGCAAACATGAACACAAGGAAGGAGTATCCTACATTTGAAGAACTTTGGACTTGCTGTGCTCAAGAAGAATCAAGGATCAGTGCAAAAGAGAAACCCCAAAAGAAGTACGATGATCAAGCCTTCACAACAAGGTTCAAGGATTTCAGGAACAAAAAGAAGTTTGGCTCCAGGAAGAAAACAAATCAAGAGAAAGATATGTCAAGGATACAATGCTTCAATTGTCAAAAGTATGGTCACTACAAGAATCATTGTCCCGAGTTAAAGAAAAGGAAGGAAACACACGAAGCATTAGTTACCGAAGAAAGGGAACCCGCAAAGAAAACCAAGTAGGACAAAACATACTTCTTCTAAGACAAGGTAACAATACTCTTCATAGTTCTTGTACATACAATGTTTTCGGTACATATCTTGCATATCTATTTTTTAGAAGATAATATGTTCAAAGAGAAACTATGCTTATGGAAGAACAACAAGATAAGGATTGCTATCACTATGACTATAAGACAAGCTGCAAGATAAGCCAAAATCAGAAAGAAACATAGAAGTAAAGACAGAAAGAAGTTAACAATCAAGAGGAAATTGGAAAAAGATTTGTAACACTTTGCAGAAGGCAATAAGGATGCAGACGGAAGCGTGGACTCTCTTGGATGGAGGGAGCCGATTATATATTACCAAAAGAAGAGCATGCATTCATACATGAAGCAAGGATTAGGAAGGAGCTAATCCTATGATCCATTAAAGGTGATAAAATATATATCCATGGTAGCAACCATGAAAAGCAGTACGTGTTCAGTTTGACCTTAGAAGAAGTCTTCTTCGAAAAGAAGCTTTAAAGCATACATGGTTATCCATCCACATCCATGATCCTACCATGAAAGGAAGAAGCTGGAATCTTCAGAGCATGGAATCTATAGAAAACTCCATGGACCCAAGATCTAAAGAGAAACACGAGGAAGAACATGAAGATTCCAAGAAAAAAAGAAAAGACAGAACAACTAGTTATTGTATCGAGAATCACAAGATTACTAGCCTGATATGAACTCACTAAAAGCAATCAAGCAGAGGTATTGAAAGTTGCGATGAAGAACAATGTATGAAAGACTTATGAATGTAAGCATTGCGAGATCCAAAACTAGAGGCTATCCTAGATGGAGGGAGAAGACTATGATGATTACTTGTTCCAGTAAACCAGATATATCTCTACATGAGCCATTATATCGTCCACAATATCCAGAGGTTGGAATTGACATCAAATGAATGCAAAGACTGTTCTCCAGAATAATTGAACAAAGAGCGTATGTAGAGCAACCTCAATGCTTTGAGGTATACCAGAAAGAGACCCTTGTATGCGGATGGAAGAAGACAACTTGGTGGAGAACCTCCAATGCACAGTAGAAGTGTGGTGAAGACTTTCTATAACAAAGATATTGTATCAGAATGATTACTCAGAAGATCAGGATGATCAATTGCAAATCCATGACAAAGATCTAATGATGACAGAAGAAGTGCCACATGGATATGTTCCAGTTTGAGCCTTGCCACGATGTTATGAGCTAATGGGGAACAAAAGATGAATCCAATAATGACACACTATATTGGTCAGAGCTATATGAAGCCTTCAGAGAAAACTAGTGTTCCGGAAAGACCAAAGTACTTTGAGATCAAGCATTACATTCTCCATGATAAAGTCCAGAAAAGAGAAGTGGTTCTCCAATATATATATATATCTCCACAGATGAGCAAATAAGCAGACATTTTGGTAAAGCTTCTGTCCAAGATGAAAGAGTTTGCGTACTCAAGCTGGAGCTCGTGGAGACGACTTTCCTATTGAAAAAGGAAGAGATGACTCCCAGGTTGGGAGGGAGCACTGATGTGTTATTGATTTATGGACAGTCATTTTTTAGTTCGAAAAATGGTCCAGGATGCACAGTTCCTTTCTAGTTCGGAAAGTGGTTTGAGATTTCTGACGGACAGGCATTTCCCAGTTCGGAAAAGGGTCCAGATCGAACGGTCATTTTTGTAATGAAAATGGTTCGATGGATTGCTGATGTACCATAGACAACGATTTCCCATTGTGGTTAACATGGGGAATGGTCTAGGACAGTCTCTCTTCTTGATGGTTAATCAAGAAGACTAGTTCGCCTCGTCGGACAGTCATTCTTTCGAAGCTCACAGTTGTGAGCAGTTTCGAAGAATGGTCCGTTTTGGAGGTTGGTGCAGGACAGTCATTTCCTTAGGAAATGGTTCGAACAATCATTCCCTAGGGCGATTCATTCTCTCCAGGTTGCACTTTGTTAAGTGCCGGAGGAATGGCCTAGATAGGTGAATGGTCTAGGTTCAGCAATCAGGACAGACATTCCTTAGGGCAGACTCATTCTCTCCAAGTTACACTTTGTTAAGTGTCAGAGGAATGGCCCAGGGTGGGGAATGGTCCAGGCACAGAAATCAGGACAATTATTCTTCCTTGCTTGAGAAGAATAGTCCAGATAGCTCATCATTGATGTTTGATCTTCTGAGGGCAGATGCTCTTCCAGATCTCACAGATGTGAGTGGAAGAATGGCCCAGATGATTCAGTTTATATCATAACATTGTTTTTGTGCAGGTTGATATCAGAGAATTGTTATGAAGACTGTATGTCTCTAGACAGTAGATGTATACTGTTGTGGTGGATGTGTTCCATTGTTTGTGACTATACGTCACTGATCAAGTACCTGTGTGCTACTTGGTGTGGTAGTGTACCACTGGATTGTAGTTGTGTACTACTATGGATAGACATAGTTGTGTTCTATTGAATGATATTGTTCCGATTGCCTTGAAGACTATCAACAGTGTTGGAAATGATTATCAGCTAGATGGATGATCAATGGACAGAGATTTCCTAGACGGAAAATGGTTCAGGACATTTATTTTTCTAGGAAATATGTTCGGATTAGAAGAATGGCTCTTGTGTCACTCTGTGGAGTGCGTGACTTATCCAACATCATGTCTAATTACTCAGATGGAGTATGGTTTCGAGAGATGATGCAGCTGATGACACTGATGGTGATGATGGTGCTCATGATCTAGTCATGAGATAGTCTATACAACTATGTTGATGCTACCGGGTGAATGGTATGTTTGTGCTCAAGACCATTACCTGTAATACCTCCCTAGCTAGGAGGGAGTGTTGATATTATGGTAGCTGCGGGAGGTATTTACCTCCACGTGTAAACCTAACGAGAATAGAATATTCCGGGAAGCAAGAAGAAACCCTAATGAGTTGGCTAATAACCCTAGAAGACAAGTCGGCTCAAGAGGATAATTTGTATTAGGTTATTAGCCTCCAAGAGAAGAATTCGGCCAGAAGAGATATTATATACTAAGTAAATAGGCACCCAGAATGAGAAGTCGGCCCAGGCAGTTAGCCAGAATTAGTATAAATACAGGAGGCCAGTCTTCATTCTGGCAGGCATTTTGAGAATTGCAGAGCTCACTTGTGCGCACTGCAGTTAGCCAGTTTGTGTGCAAGTTTGGAGGAGAAACTGCCGTTGTAGTTGTTGCAGCTAGCAGATTATGTTTTGGCTTGGACTATCTCTTGGTTATGGTTTGGACTATCTGATCAGCTCTTGTTTGGTGCGCTATCCTTGGAGAAGGGTGTGCTACCCTTTGTTTGGATATCTAGCCTAGGGTTTTCTTCTGGAATGATTCTTTGTCAAGGTTAAGGTGCTCGGAGGGTGGCTTCGGCCTATGGTTGGGTGACAATAGTGATATTGTCTATGGTAAAATGAGCACATCCATCATATTCTAACATTAAGGACCACTTTCCTCAGCAAAACAAAGGACAGAGTGACAAACAAGTTGATGACATTGGACAATCTTGGAAGCATATAGGTTGCACTATTTTGAGTGATGGTTGGTTAGATTTGTGTCATCGTCCATTGATCAATGTGTTGGTTTATTGCCCTCAAGGGGTATATTATTTGAAAGCAGTTAATGCAATGGATGAAGTGAAGACAACATAATTTATTTTCAAAATTTTAGATGAAGCAATTCAAGAGGTTAGGGAGAAAAATGTTGTCCAAGTTATCACAAATAGTGTCTCAAATTGTGTTGGTGCAGGAAAGATGATCATGGAGAAGTACATAAACATTTATTGGACCCCTTGTGCAAAACTCATTGCTTGGATTTATTGCTTCATGATTTAGTCAAATTTCCATGGGTCAATGGGACAATTTGCAGAGGAAAAACAATTTCAAATTTTATCATCAACCAATGTCTCACTTTGAGCATATACAGGAAAAATGCAACTAGAGAGTTGTTGAGGCCTTGTGATACAAGGTTTGCCACATTTTACATTACTTTGAAAGAGTTGTTGAAGAGAAAACAAGCCTAAGAGCTGTTTTCTGCAATATTGAGTGGGAGAGATCCCACCTTTCAAAAGAATCGAAAGGAAAAAATGTGGAACAAATAGTGCTCAGCAATAGCTTTTGGCAAAATGCTGACAAAATTTTAAAAATGTGTAATCCAATTGTTAATGTGCTCTGGATGGTTGATGGTGACAAACCTTGTATGGGTTTTATTTATGAGGGCATGGATCGTTGCAAGGAATCCATTGCAACTGCTTTTGTTTATGTGGAAGCTAATTACCATGAGATATGAGAGGTAATTGATCAAAGATGGAAGATGATGCAGAGTCCTTTACATGCAACAACATGCTATTTAGACCCTAGATTGTTTGGAATATCAAGACATCGGGATGAAGGAGTCATGAGTGGACTTTATGAGGCTATTGACAAGCTACTTCTAGATCCATTAATTGCATATTTAGTTAGATCTCAGCTTAGGGCATACAGGTTAGGAGAAGGGGTATTTGCAACCAAATCAGCAAAGTATTATAGGACTAAAGTTGTTGGAGGAATATGCTGGGAATTTTATGGATCCGGGGCCCCAGAATTGCAAAATTTTCCAATCTGTGTCTTGAGCATCAGCTTGTGAAAGGAATTGGACTTCCTTTAACCATATTCATTCCAAGAAAAAAAATAGATTGTTTTCTGGAAAATTAGAAGATCTTGTTTATGTTCGCAGTAACTTGCAGTTGGCTTTAAAGAATGTGGCTAAAGACTCATCCAATTCTTCTACTCCATGGCTCAGTTCTGTTCAGATGCATCAGAAGATGGAGATGATTTTGGCATTGAGAGTGATAGATCCACAGCTATTGCTGAATTCAGTGGTGATCATGCTTCTAGTGGTTTTACTTCCCTTGGTGCTCTTGATGACATAGAGCTTTTAGATGTAACAAGTAAGCCACAGGAACATCAAGAATGGAACTAGTGTTCCTGTTCTAGTTTTCTTTTTGCATGCTCACATTTGTAAAACTTTTTAATGTTATTTCATGTCTTTAATGCTATGTTTCAAACTTTCACAAACATGTTTTTAGATTTTGAACAAGAGGATGTGTTTTTAAAATATATATGGTTCAGGATTAATCATGTTGGTATTCTATTTTCATTTCTATCAGATGTGTTATAAACTTAGAATGAGAGTATCAAATTTTATTATATATATATTTTATTTTTTT
>JASDQU010439598.1:45124-71200 GCA_032191745.1 Picea mariana
CGGAATGCTGGTTTTCCCATTTGGGTTTCCAGGGTAAATATCTGTGTCTGTATGATTGATTGCTATGTGCTTGATTGGTTTGGATTATGTTAATAAATTCATGGATAAATCAAGCTGGTGCACTGTTATTATTTTCTGGGAATGCTGGTGTTGCCTACAGCTAGAGTTATCATTTAAATAAATGTCTGGTTGGTACCCACAGCCCAACTGACAATAGACTCCCTCACTAGCATCTTTGGTTTATCATTTGCCATCACACAGCACTGCCCCACATCCACTATAGCGTTTTCCTTTCTTTTGTTTGCTGGCAAGCTGGATTAATGTGCTAGCTTTACCCTTCAGTTTTCTGTGTGAGTTGCAGCCTGCAGCCAATAACCAATGCTTCGAGTTAATTTGGACTTGTAAATAATCAAGTTCCATCGATACGTTCGGTGACAAGGCAACACATTCTTTTTTTGTTTTGAGCATTGGCATGTTATGTTTTGTCTTATATGTGAGAAACAAAGGAGGAGTGCGATGTGTTTGGGTTGGATGAAGCTCTAATTAAATTGGGTGTGCCAATGCTAGGCGGTGTCTTGTCGCAGCCAGGACATTCTATTTGACTTGAACCCCTATGCAAGTGCTTGCTACAGCCATTGTTAATTGGGTGGATTGCTAACGAGTAATCACTATGGAAACCAGCTCCTACAGCCAATATGAGTTTACATGATCGCTGGCTTAATTAATCCGCTAAACATTTTAATTGCTAATTTGTTCCCTTGCTGGACATCTCTAATCAACTGTTTATTGGATCACTGGCACGGAGGAAATATTGGTGCGTGGTGTTGGAGATCAACTACAGCACAATCTGTGATTAAATTGGCTGTTGGGTAGATATAACTACTTGTACGCTGTGGGAATTGTGAAGCATTTGCCCACATTGAATCACCCCCAGAATGCATGCACCGAAGGCATTCCACAGTAGATCTGTTGTTGTTTAGAGTGCTGTAATTGTTCATCTAAAAAGGATACAGAGTATTTTATTTGGCATTTATAGTTTTGTTTGAGATTTATCTATTCTAGCCTCTAGGCAATTGAAGCAGAGTTCACTTGAATCTATTTATGAGCCTGCTTGTATTGAGCACATAATGCCTTGTTTATTAGCATATTGATCTGTGAACCAAGCCTGAGACAGAGTATTGCAAACAGAATTAACAGAGATTGCAGAGAAGCAATTTTGTATTTCTTGAAAGTATCCATGTTGACGAGATGGACGGGCCATAGGCCTACCGTTTTTGGATTGAGGTTGGAAGATGGAATCCTCTTGGGGCTTGGGCAAGGGCTATATCTGTGTTGTGCTAGACAAGCAGGAGGTGGTGCAACTTGTGTTCCTCAATGGTGTGTGGATGATTGTTGGTGCTTTGGGGTATGTGCAAACTTGTTATGAAGCCTTTAACTCATAATTCGAATCACAACATCATTACCCTCTTTGGATGGTGTTCCCTCTCATGCCAAAACATTTTGGGGCTTGAATCGAGAAGATAGCACAGCCTTTTAGTCAGGTGCTTATTGGAGATAAGCAAGGATTGCATAATTTGTTTTTAAAAGGCCTAATGAAAGAGTTTGTGTGGAGGTGGATATTTCAATGCAACACCCTTCAGAGATGCGACTTCAGTTCAACGGATGCATGCATGTTCAAAAGGTCTTGCATCTCAACCTCCCTAATTGTTGTTTTGCCTGTTTATCTCCTTATACAAACAAGAAGCCTCCAATGCTACTCCTTCACATGACCACTCTATTGAAAAATATAAAACTATCAAACCAACTTCAAAGCAAGCAAAGGACTCTCAATGGTGACAAGTGTGAGATAAAAAAGAAGTGTACACAAGTGCCATGCAGGGTACAACTCCTATGCTTTCACTGGGTAAAAATGGGTGACAAGCAGGAGTGACCACTATAGTGAGTCAAAGTAGGTTACAAAGGGTCTTGAATAAAATCTCGTGGATAAAACAAATGACCAATCAGAAGTGGTGAAGACAGAATGACAACGAAATTCAGGAGTCAACATCATGTTTGCTCATAGCAATTGCCCAACCAATCAATCAACATCTATGCATGCCTCATTGCATAGTGCCCCCTCCAAAGATGTCACTGTTAAAAACTCATTTGTATGCTTCAAGCAGGGACTTGACAAGAAGAGTTCATGATGAAGATTTTTCCTTGCAATGTAAGGGGAACTTTTGGTAATGGTAGACAAGCTAATGTTAGTTTAGTCATGGTCCTTGGCATCAAGTTGGGCCTATTAATGCAAACTTAGAATGTTAAAAGCCGGGGGGGGGTGGCATTTGCATGGTTGCATCTTAGCTTGTTCCCTATATTATAGATAAGAGAATGTGCAACTATCACTAGAGAAGCATCATTACACTCACATTCATTCATAAACAAAACCACAAGATAACAAGAGACCCCTTACTCAAGAAATCTTTCATCCATCAAAACCCTAGGAATGAACATCCATGAAGTAGCAAAAACATCCACAAGACATCTCCGAAAAGTCGCTCTAACTAGATATCCATAGCGATTTGTATAAAAGAGAAAGTAGTAGTAGACAAGTAGTTATAAATCTCCACAAGTAGCAATGATTTACATGTGAGAAGTGCTTCTCTTAATTATATGAGAGATCAGACACCCTTCTCGTCCATTAGAAGCCCAAAAAACATAAAAGAATGCCTTTATCTCTCACAAACCCTAGAGATTCTTGATGTTTTGGCTGCTGCGTGAGGATTTTCCTCCTACACAACCTTTCTTATAAGAGAAGAAGATTCCAGAAGTCCAAGGAAGACCATTGAACAGTGGAAGAACACCCCAGAAGAGAAGTCGACCCACAGGAAAAGAATAAAGTGAAATTAGAATCTCCAGAGAAGAAGTTGGCCCATCTAAAGTGACTTGAAGACTATAAATAGAGGAGACGTCTTGCTCATTTGTACACATTCACTCTCTCTCTCACTGAAGAAGGAAGCGCAAGTCTGAGGCAAGGAAGAAGACATAGTTCTGAGGCATCTGAGATTCTTGGTTATTCTTAATGGTGGTTTTTTCTTGTGCGCTATCTCTGGGAAGAGGTGCGCTACTTTTGTATGGTGTTGCTGCTGCAACTGCTAGCACTAATTTGTGCGCTAGTCTAGTGCTAGGGTTTCTTCATTGTCTGTTGCCCTTAAGAGCTGGTTCATGGTTGGATTATTTTGGACGGAATCTATCTAAGAAAGGTTGGCTGGGTTTTTCCCCCATTTGGGGTTTTTCCTAGGATAAAACTCTTGTGTCTTTCTTGTTCATGTCTATATTGCTTATATCTCAGTACATGATATAATTGCTAAAGTAAAAGAACATTGGTAACTCTACTACTCTAAAATAAAATAAAATCTAACATGGTGTCAGAGGTGGTTAGCTTTAGAAGAGTTTAACCACTGGAAGGAAGATCGTTTGCAGTAGTACCTTGCCACTGCATAGTAATCTTTTTCCAAGCTTGTTGAGCACTAGTTCCAAGGTGTTGGGACTAATTTCACCATAGAGCAGTTCTCCCTACCCTAGCGCACCCCCTGCAACACTCTGTTTGCAGTTTGGTGAAATCTGAAAATTTGAAATTTCTCAGATCTAGGGTTTCTATTGGCGAAAATGAGTACCAGTATGAGAGTTGAAGATAGACTGGATGGAGTAGATAAATTTAGATCTTGGAAGCATAGGGTACTCCTCATTCTAGAAGAGAATGAGTTATTGGATCATGTCAAGCAAGTGCTTCCTGAACCAAAAGAAGATGAAGCCAAAGCATAGTTCTGGAAGAATGAAGTCAAGGCTAAGAGGATCTTGACAGACTCGATTAAAGATCATCTGATAGCAAATGTATCATAACTGAAGACACCGAAGGAAATGTTTGATGCCATAACCAGACTATATGAAAGCAAGAACACTAGCCGAAAGCTTACTCTAAGGCATCAACTCAAAAACGTGATGATGAATAAGTTAGAGACAATCTCCAACTACTTCATGATAATTTCTCAGATCAAGGACCAGTTAGTAGCTATTGGAGACTTAGTAGACGATGCAGAGCTTGTAACTACTACACTAAATGGATTCCCCTCTTCTTGGGACCCATTTGTTCAAGGGATTTGCGCAAGAAGTAAATTGCCCAAATTTGACAAGCTGTGGACAGATTGTACCCAAGAAGAATCTAGATTGACATCCAAATCGCTAAAGACAAATGATGAAGAAAATCAAGCTCTTGCCGCCCATGTGAAGAAAAGGAAAGAAAGAAGAGAAGTCAGTCCAAAGAAAGCTAAAAGAACAAGTTATAAGAAGGATGCGTCAAAAGTCAGATGCTGCAATTGCAAGAAGATGGGACATTATGCCTCTCATTGTCCTCATAAGAATGAACAAGGAAATCATCATGCACATGCAACAGACATGGAAGAGTCCACATTGCAGGAAAAGACAAAGGAATCAAAGGATGAAGAGTATGTCTTTTAAACAATGGTGCTTCCATGCACATGACCGGGGAGTAGGATAAATAACTCGAGTGGGACAACAACAACTAGACTCCAGGTTTGCATATTGGGTTGATATTTTATATTGCTGCAGTTTAAGTAAGTGCTGTAACTAGAATAACAGTCTTTAGAGTTCTATTATTGCTATTTCTATCAAATGTTTCGTAACACTTGAATGTTGTTGGTATGATTATCATTAAGTAAATGCTCATTGTTTAGTATTAATGATGCACTTGTTTACAAATTGATCTCCTCTAGGAGATGTTCTTGGTTGTGGACCTTGTTCCAGGTAGGTTATCTTGTAAATTCCATGGAGGTTACCATGGAGGAATGATTGGTCACAACACTGGAAGAGCGTTGAAGAGTGTTGTTCTTATTTTTGTTATTGTATTTTGTTTTGGCTCGTCTCAGGCAGGTCACAGGTGATAGCTCTGAGTAGGAGCTACTGTGACGATTGTTCCCGTTCTTATTTTATTATTGTTCTTTTCATAAGAATATTGTTCTTGTTTGCTATTTTCCCTTGTTGTTGCTCTTGTTTCGGGTAGATCATAGGTGATAGCTCTAAGAGGGAGCTATAATGACAGTCGCAGGAGGCAACAATTTAGATGGTCTCTAGTTCAGACATGGAGCAGACTATCCAGACATAGAGTTGTGTACATGACCGTACACATCCATGTAATGAAGGAGAAGAGGACGAAGTCAAAACCTTTTGGCAAGAAGGGTACTTTTGCGGGATACAAATTATCTCACGTGGAGATTGATTGTAAGGAGCATAAGGCTCCGTAGATGACTGTACAGATCCCTCTAGTTCAGTTGATCACTCTTCAGATCACCATGAAGAGTTAGTAGAGCTAGAAAGGCCTACCCAACAACGTTGTAGTACCATGAAGAGACCAACATGGTCCAGTGATACTTTGCAGGATGTAAAGGGGATGCAGATAGATGGCATTGATGAGCCATATCATTAGGAGGAGAAAATGGCTCCACCAGTGGTGAGGTAGGCGACCCCACCAAGTTCTAGCTTAGAAGGACCTGGAGTTCAGAGGGAGTCAACCCTCAGGGAGGAGCAACCTTCCAAGTACAATCCATAGGAGATCAAATTGAGAGGAGGTCAACAGATGCAGAGGGAGCAGATGGCTCCAATGATTATATAGACTCAAAGGGAGTCAAGCTTCAGAGGGAGCATGTAGACTCAGAGTGAGCCTGCTCTCAGAGAGAGTCAGTTGACTCAGAGGATGACCAGATCATTCAGAGGAAGTTTCCCCCTCATATTCTGGTGGGAGAGAGACGTCTTCCAAGACTGACAGACAGGTGCCATGAGTTGAGGAGGCTAGATCGAAGCTTCTGAGGCTTCGAGGAGATGTGAGACCTTTTGGAAAGATACACTAGTTTCAATAGACTTTGCTATAGTGACAACGAAGGTAGATAGTCAGAAGGACTGGGATATGGATTTTTGCCTCAGTTCCAGAGAGAGCAAGAGACCACACGAGTTTCCAGCTATGTGGTGTTGATGAGGAAGATCATTGATTCAAAACCTTCCACTTATGAGGAAGCTGCTAAGCAACAAGTTTGTTGAAGGATGCCATGATGGAAAAGTATCAGTCCATCATGAAGAATGATGTGTGGAAAGTGGCTCCGAGACCAGAAGGGAAGTCGGTGGTGACTTCCAAGTGAATCTACAAGATCAAGCATGCTGCAAATGATAACATAGAGAAGTACAAAGCATGATTTATGGGTAGAGGTTTCTCCCATAAAGAGGGAGAAGATTACGGCGAGACACTTGCTCTAGTAGCTAGAAGAAGTCTACATAGAGTAACCACAAAGATACGTGAGAAGGAGTCTCATGTTTGCAGATTGAAGGAAGCTTTGTACGAGCGTAAGCAGACACCCAGGGCATGATATGCCAGATAGACAGATATCTGATGATCTTGGGGTTTACGAAGAGTGATGTAGATCTCGACCTTTACTACAAGGTTGAGAATGGTTACCCATTGATCTTGGTCCTATATGTGGATGACCTGTTTCTAACAGGAGATGAGAAGCTCATAGTTGGGTGCAAGAGGGAGCTCACTTCAGAGTTTGAGATGAAGGATCTAGGTCTGATGCATTATTTCTTGGGATTGGAGGTGTGGCAGAGGCCAGATGAGATTTTCCTTAGCCAAGAAAAATGTACTGTTGAGATCCTGCAGAGATTCGGGATGATGGACTGCAAGTCCATGGCCACACCTATGATGACAAATCTGAAGCTCTTGAGTGATTCATCTTCACATTTGGTGGATCCCACGATGTACAGACAATTGATCAGATCCTTGATTTACCTATTTTAACACCAGGCTAGACATATGTTTTACTGTGAACACCTTGAGTTAGTATGTGGTTGAGCCTAGACATGTACATTGGATAGCAACAAAACATGTGTTGAGGTACCTACATGGTATAGTTGGATATGGATTGAGATATGTCTCAGATGGAGATGTGAAGCTGCAGGGTTATACAGACTTTGACTGGGAAAGGAGTGCAATGGACCGGAAAAGCACATCTGAATGCTGCTTCAGTTTGGGATCATGCATGATCTCATGGTTAAGAAGGAAGCATACATTAGTGGCACTCGGTACAACAGAGGCAGAGTATATTGCAGCCAGTGTTGTAAGCCGTGAAGCAGTGTGGCTTCGGAAGTTGCTTGCAGGGTTATTTGATCTAGAGTTGGAGCCAACTTTGATATATTGAGATAATCAAAGTTGCGTGAAGCTTTCAGAGAATCTTGTCTTTCATGACAAGTCAAAGCATATAGAGATCAAATACCACTACATCCAAGACATGGTGTAGAGAGGAGCCGTGGAGCTCCGATACATATCCATAGATGACCAGATAGCGAAATTCTCACCAAGCCTATGTCTAGAGTGAAGTATGAGTACTTCATAGACAAGCTTGGCGTGATGCAAAATGTTCACCCTCGTTGAGAGGGAGATGTGGCGTTTCTCCTCCAACCGGCTAACCCCTTTGGCCAAGGGTTTCCTAGATCAGTCATGTGAGGTGATTGAGGGAGTAATGCACATTCGGGTACAAGTCCTGCCTACACCATTTGAGGTGGCTAGGTGTGAATAAGACTACTGGGAGAGAAGAAACAACACAATATATTCGTGAAACTATGGCAGTAGCTGTGTGCTACTGGACAACATGCTAGTAACTATGTGCTACTAGTTGATTGCTATGTAGTCGTGAGACTATGGCAGTAGCTGTGTCCTACTGGACAACATGCTAGTAGCTATGTGCTACTAGTTGATTGCTACGTAGTCGTGAGACTATGGCAATAACTGTGTGCTATTGGACAACATGCTAGTAGTTGTGCTACTAGTTGATTGCTACGTAGTCGTGAGACTATGGCAATGGTTGTGTATCACTAGATAGTAGTTGTGTACTACTATGACAATAGTTGTGTACTACTTTGGCAGTGGTTTTGTACCACTGGACAATAGTTGTGTACTACTTTGCCAATGGTTGTGTACCACTGGACAGTAGCTGTGTGCTACCGATTAATTGCAAAATAGTCATAGAGACCATGGCAGATGATTCGAGCTTCTGATGGCATGGTAGTAGCTATGTACTACTAGTTGATTGCAGAGTAGTCAATGGACTACTTGATGAAGACATCGTGGAAAGATACCTCCCTAGCTAAGAGGGAGTGTTGATGTTTTGGTAGCTGCGGGAGGTATTTTCCTCCTAGACAACCTTTCTTATAAGAGAAGAAGATTCCATAAGTCCAAGGAAGACCATTGAATAGTGGAAGAACACTCCAGAAGAGAAGTCGACCCACAGGAAAAGAATAAAGTGAAATTAGAATCTCCAGAGAAGAAGTCAACCCAACTAAAGTGCCTTGAAGACTATAAATAGAGGAGATGTCTTGCTCATTTCTACACACACTCTCTCATTGAAGAAGGAAGCACAAGTCTGAGGCAAGGAAGAAGACACAATTCTGAGGCATTTGAGATTCTTGGTTATTCTTAGTGGTGATTTTCTCTTGTGCCCTATCTTTGGAAAGAGGTGCGCTACTGTTGTATGGTGCTATTGCTGCTAGCACTAATTTGTGTGCTAGCCTAGTGCTAGGGTTTCTTCATTGTCTGTTGCTCTTAAGAGCTAGTTCATGGTTGGATTATTTTGGACGGAATCTATCTAAGAAAGGTTGGCTGGGTTTTTCCTAGAATAAAACTCTTGCGTCTTTCTTGCGTCAGTGCATGATATAATTGTTGAAGTAAAAGAACACTGGTAAACTCTATTGCTTTGAAATAAAAGAAAATCTAATAGAGATAAGGCCAATAGACAAAATATACATGATGCAAGAGTGGATAAGTCACTAAGACCCCAAATAATGCCTCTAAGATGATGTAGAGAAGCTTCAATGTCAAATCATCCACCATAAATGCATGGTAGAGGTCAGTCGTGTGACATAAATGATCTCATAAAGTGGACGACTCAATCCAAATGATGTGTAGGGGGCTCAGAAAGTGAAACATTGTCTTCAAGAGGTGCAATGTTTCATCTCCAAGTGGCATATCATCCCCAAGAGGTGTGGCATCTCATAAAAAAGGAGCCATGTCATCAAAAGGCTCAACGTCCTCCCAAAAATGTGGAACGACCTCTCTCAAGTGGTGACATGGCCTCCATCAAGTGTGCTAATAGCCCCTCAACGTCCTTCAAAGGACCAAGGTGTCAATCAAGTATGTGGCCATGTGCAATCCATCGTCCAAGGAGGGGCTTATGTAGTCCAATGCATAATCAAAATTAGAGGCATGTACACAAGTCAAGTACAACATATAAAGTGAGTCATGTTAATGTAAAAGCCACTGGATAGATCTCACACTAGCTCACAAAGTTATACAATTTGCCAAGTTTAGGTATGGGAGGATCATTATTACTTCCTATTAGGTGTGTCAATTCCCAAGATAAGAAGTATGTCCCAGGAAACCCATCAAGGAGCATGTGCAATGGCACATGGTATGGTTTGGGGTTTACTTCACGGGTGGTGGTATATTCATGAAAGGTTATGTATGACAGTCAGCCTCATGAGCGCCTTTTTATGAGGGAGCGCTTAGGCAATGATGTCATGTCCCCATTTTTGGGTTCCCCTGTTTTGTAGTGGAAATGACTTCCATGACTTGTCAGCGAAGAAAAAGGGAGTCAAAGGGGTTATTTAATGTCACTTTGTTAGGAAATGTTATGTTTTTAAAGTGACATTAAGGAAATAAAGTAACTTTAGATTAATAGGTTACGTAAACATTATTAAAAGTGACTTTTAATCTTAAAAGTTAAAGTAAAAGGGGAATAAGGGTCATATTTGATTTAGTCAAAAAGGGGAAAGTTCTAGAAGGCATGGAAGAAGGATAAAAGGAGGGGTAGCGCTTCACTTTGGCGTTATGTTTTGGATTGATCTCTTTGGATTGCTCTTGGAGCCAAGGTTTTCATTAGGGTTTTGTTAAAACCTTTCTGTTGTAATTTAGTTTCGGTGGTGCAAGATCCACCCTAGCTAGACAAAGGAGGAGGATCCATCCATTATCTTCACTTGAGATTCATCTTATGGTTTGGCATCTCCAGTAATCTCTACTTGAAACACCTTAATGTATTGAAATCAAAAGTAGAAATTCTACACATCCAAA
The DNA here is from genome assembly GCA_032191745.1 of Picea mariana. Classification (NCBI taxonomy): domain Eukaryota; kingdom Viridiplantae; phylum Streptophyta; class Pinopsida; order Pinales; family Pinaceae; genus Picea; species Picea mariana. The sequence goes on from JASDQU010439598.1 coordinate 55,290, forward strand.
TGTAACATATGAGATTGCCTTCTCTCCTCGTTTCTTGTTACCAGCTTTATGTTCAAGAACATTGCCTGTTGGAAAGTTATCTCCATTACAAGTACCATTCCCAGTAGACTGTTTCAGATTACATATTGTCAGTCAGCATATTTGGCACCTCACATGCTTCAAGTTCAAACTTACTGAATGCACGATCTTCAGTTTCTTGAAACATTTCGCTGCATTTCTGACACACCAGTGTAGGATTTTCTTTAACCGTCAAACTTGATTCTGAACATCCATCATAACTTTTGCTACTTGTTCTACATACTGCCTGCTCTACTGTGTAATGCATTCAATACATTGATTTTGGCTATGGGATGTCAGTGCTGGAATGTAGTATTCTATGCTTTAGTATAGTGCTTGTATCAACCAAAGCTCCCCTTCCATACTCAAGGATGCCTCCTAACAAATCCCAATAAATCAGGTGCCCTTACTGCTTTTTCATATATGGAATAAGCTGATTGTTTTCTCACACAACTCACCGATGGAATCTCCATCTAGTAATGATGCAATAAATCTTCAAATTCAGGGATCCATTGGAAATGCAGCAGACATCCTTCTTACTGCTGCTCAATCTACTGGAAAAATATCTTGAAGTGCACATTCTTTTTGAGGGGTAACAGGTCCTATGAGAGAGTTGGAAATAGGATGAATTTGTAATGCATCGTATGCTTGACCTTAGACAGACCCCCCTCTGAAAACTCAAAAAATGCACCAAAATTGCAACCAAAATGAAAAATCTAGCTCTAAACTCTAAAAGAACTTTCAAAGATGTTGTCTCGAGAATACTACCGGTGTTACGCAGGGACATGCTCCTGTGGTGGGGGCATGCCCCCCATGCTTCCCATGTTTTTGGGACGGGGGAATTCAGTGGCGGATGTTTCTCTTTTGTGGGGGACTCTTGGCATCCCTGCTCCAAAAAGGGGGACCTCTAGGCTTCCCCCCACGATTTTTGTCCATTGGCCTTAGAAATTGTTGATTTTATTTCGAAAAACACAAAAAATTCGAAACCCCAAAGCGAATGTGAATATTTATTTCATGCTTTCGTTGTTCATGTTTTTGACTCATGATTGTTTCTCATAAATTTAAATTTTTATTTTTTTAGGATTTTGGATGGGGTCTCCTATGTCGGGGATGTCAACATTTTGCATGATGTTTCCTAAAATTTGGGGGGTGTCTCCACACATCCCTTGGATCCATTTCCCTGTTCCTGTGCCTTCCCATCCCAAAAACTTGGTGGAACATTGATGATATCATGTTTGAATGATTTATCTCTATTTGCATGTTGAAAATTTATTATTTTACTGTTTACATTATTTTGATTTACATGTCGTGCATTTGTTGATTTGTTTGAAAACTCTAATCATGATGAACCAACGGAGCCATCTAATCTTGTAGCAAACTTCCCTCCGGTTACTGGAATCTAGCAATATAGATGTCAAAGTTCCCATTGATCTAGAACATTGATTGAATTTTTTTACGATCTGGGTCGATTCAGAATTGGGCAAAACCCTTAAAGGCATTGTACCACCATACATGGATCTTGGATCATGGCAGAACTCTGCTCATGCCTGAAATTTCTGTGGGATTCTTATCAGATTTGTGGCTGGAAATAGGGTCCACTTGCTACAAGAATAGCTTATCCCAAATCCGAACATCTTACAATTTGCAAACTCACCACTCGTACATCCAACTTACACACGCTGTATAGTAACCTTGAATATTGATCTTGATGAATGCCAACATTTGCAATTTTGCAAATTCACCAGTTATATATCCAACTAACACAGTTGCTTTTAGTAACTTTGGATGATGTTCATGTTCATACAGAAGTATTTTCCATGCTTAAAGGCTTATCCGTTTACCGGTTTATAGTTTTTTCTTGTGTGGGCATGTTTCTAAGTGTATTAAATGACTTTCCAATAATTTTTTTCCCTCTTGATCATAATATCCTAATTAGTGTATTTTGCAGTTGATTTTAGATGTTTTAGATAGTTGTTTCCTTTTTCTTTAGAATTTGAGATAAAACTTACTTCAGACTTTGTTACTAAATAGAGTTTGTTATCTTTTGCAGGGAGGATGTGCCTCTGAGCACATGGCGTCGCCGACCACGCCCCCTTTTTCAATACAGATATTACAGGTATTATATTTGGACATCTCAGATCATCTAAAATTGAATTGAACTTGAGTATGTTTGTTGGTTCATCTAGGGTATTTCAAGATTTATATATATATATATATATATATATATATATATATATATATATATTTCAGTTTTCTCTATAGTACGTTTATTTATTCATTGATCTTTTATTTTAGTTTTCTCTTTGTAATTTGTTTCATGTGATGACCATGAACAGACTAAATCCTCAAAAAGTTGGTGTTTAGTAAAACACTGTATCTAGTAGTGAAGGTTTTGATTTTTGAAGAATTATATATCTAAACTTTTTCCTTCTCATGTTAGAATGCCATTGCCTAAATAGGCACCTTCCAATGGGAATGAAATAAACCCATGTGATTGCTTTTAAGTTTTTTCTTGTCCAATTGTGAGCTTGTCACTGCTGTACCCTGTGTGAGATTGTTGCATGTTCATTGGATAGGCCTGTGAGTCTAAAGCATTGATGTTCATTGTTTATGAGTTATGTTAGCCAGTTTTGATTAGCTGAATTGGTATTTAGAGCTAAGTTGGAACTAAAAATCTACGGTATGTGATAAAAGATTTACAGTTAGGAACTCTGATGGAAATGGTATAGACTCTAGAGTCCAGACTAGTGGGAACATGTCTCTGATAAAAATTTTAATAGCAAAATACAGAAGACCTTAGTAAATTTATATGGGATGGAGTTTCTCTAGTTGCTAGAAATATCAACTATATCTTTTTATTCCAGTATATCATCATGGTAATCTTTTATCAAATTGGAAGTGACAACATATACCTAAGAAACCAGACTTAGAGTTATATTAAATGTTATGTGGTTGTAAATTATGAAACTGTTGGGCATTCTAGAGACTTAGTTGGTTTGACGCACTCTGTGATTAATTCTACTGAGTTGCAGAATGGAGTACACTATAAAATTTGGAACTAGGTTGCAGGAAGTGCCTAGTTTGGCCACGTCCCAGTACCCGAAATGCCTAGAAATGCCAAAACGGGTATGGAACACCTCGAAAATGCTCTCAGCCATACTGTACGATGTTACCAAACCTGGAAACTCCTCAATGCTCAATCCCCTAACTCTTTTATCTTAAAGGGTCATTGGCACGAACAGGGCGATATTTTCTATGGGTCCCATACCCCTATCTAGCACTTAGGGGGGCCCATAAACTTATAAAAAAGTGCCCGAAACGTCATTTGAAATGGCAGAAATGCTGTTTTCAGATCTGCAAAACGCCTACAGGCCATACTATATGGCATTTCAGCCGTTTCCAGTGATGTTTTGGGCAATTTTTTGGAAGTTTCCAGGCCCACCTAAGTGTTCAAGAGAGGTGTGGGATCCATGGGAAAATATCACCTCTGGAAACACCGTACAGTATGGATGGCAGCGTTTCCAAGGTGTTTTGTCCATTTCTAGTGACATTTCGCGTACTTTTTTGGAAGTTTCCAGGCCCACTTAAGTTCTTCAGAGGGGTGTGGGACCCGTAGGAAAATATCGCCTCTGGGAATGTTGTATGGTATGGCCGGTGATATTTCCAAGGCGTTTCAGCCATTTCTAGTGATGTTGTGGGCACTTTTTTGGAAGTTTCCGGGCCCACCTAAGTGCTCGAGAGGGGTGTGGGACCCATAAGAAAATATTGCCTGGTCTGTGCCAATGACCCTTTAATACAAGACAGAGATAGGGGATTGAGATTTAAGGAGTTTGTCACTTGGTAATTAATGGTAATATTAAATTCTTAAAATAAAAGGATAGAAAATGTAAGATAAAGGAAAATGTAAGATAAAGGAAAATGAAAATGTAAGATAAAGAAGAATGTCAACTTTTATTTAAATTTTTAGCGTTACCATTAATTGTTTCAGGATGTTTCAGACTGGTTCCAACCTCATTAGACTTAATATCGAAAAAGTGGAATTTCATATCCCATTCAGAATTCAACAAACTTAACAGTCTTCAGGATTTCAGGGTTGGCAGGCCACAGGATTGTAGCATTTCTACTGGATTCTATCATGTATGAGGGTATGGGATTGGCATTAGTCAAGATCACCAAAGCATGGGATTTTGCATCATGTAATCATCTGAGAGTTAATATAGGCATGGGTCTCCTTCTAAAATATCATTTATGTGTATCATTCTTATTTTCTTGCAAGATAATGTGTTATTTAAAAACAATTACTAATCTATACTTTGTATTTTTGATATACTACATTTCCCCCACATACCCTGGGGGGGGGGGGTCACGTTTCTAGGCATTCCTGTTTCAGAAACTTGTACACATTTCCACATTTCGTGCAACTTAGATTTGGAATCTATGAGCACGAGTTAGTCGGAATTGCATTTTGTTGACCTGTTCAGTTGAAATTTAAATTTTATTTATGTCCACAAATGATTAAAAATTGGTACATTGAATTGAATGTCAAATTGATATCTAGGGTAAACTGATTGAGTGTTGGTGCATCTCTCAAGAGAAGTATATCTAAGCTAAGAATAATCAGAAAACAACAAAAAAGGAGAAAAGAAGAGAGCGAAAAACTCACTAAAATATATTATTTCAGCAAGAGATGATCTACTTTAGAGGTGGAATCCCTAAAGCCATTTTGAAGTCGAATCCTCAAAGCCCTACTAGTCCTTGTAAGGGATAGTATTTCTACATAGTTCGGATAAATAAGATGAAATGAGGTAAGGATTAGCAATCAATTAGTCATCATCTATGATGTTAAAGTCACCAAAACCTAGTGCTGGGAATAAGTCATAGTTTTGCTCTTTTTTTGGATCCTTATTAATGGGTTTTCCTTGTCTAGAAATAATCATATATGTGGTCTTGCATTTGGAGAGATTGATGCCTCTATCTTTACTACTCTCTTGGATGTCTCACTTGCTTTCCTACTATTCAAGACTGAATTCTCAGGCCCTTGTCTATACCTTGATGCCTTTATGCTTTGCATCTGGGCCACAATAAGATTTAGGTAGCATAAGGTTGGGTTGTGAGATTTTTCCCCTAGTAAAATAAAATTTGAAAAATTATGGTGATCATCCTTTTGTGTGCATAGACGAACTGTAAATGTATCTGCATAAGTTTCGTCATATGGAGGAAGAACTTCCATCTGAAGAGTGCTGCATATTCCTGTTCATGGCAACTAATGCTAGAGGATAGAAAACCCTTCTTTCAAAAGACAATAGTTCTTGCATTTGATCTCATAATAGACAGGACATTAGAATAGAATGCCTTTTTGTTTTGCCTTCACTCAAGCAAGGTTATTGATCTTCTCTTTTCTAGCAATTTGGTGACCCTCATTAATCCTAAGTTATTCTTAGTGCAATTGAAACTAGCCTATGGATAAGTCTTAACCCATGAAAATGTCAATGTGAAAATATCAAAAGAATATAATAATATTATTCTACACATGAGAAATGTTTTCTTATGATATAAGTTGTCAATGTGAAAATATCAAGATAATATAATAATATTATTGTACACATGCAAAATGTTTTCTTATTATATGAGTTTTGCTGTCATGTTAATTCTCTGGCAGGTGATATATATATATATATACACACACACACATGCCCAAGGGGTTAGCTCTGGTTGTTGCCTATATATATTTGCTTTAATCTTGCCCCTAGAGGTTGGGATTTGATGTGTTAGGAGAGAATCCAAGGAGGAAGATGGTTAAAGGAGATGCTCACTTTTTGCATAAAACAAAAGACCTCAATATGCAAATAGATTGAGAATTTTTGGTTCATGTAATATTAAGTAATGCTTCTCAAAGAATATAACACCATCTACTGGTGTTGATCCATCCAAAAGAGAGTATCAATCATGCATTTGACTTTGTGAAGGTTTGAAACAATTTTAAAATTGGTTGCCAAGCCTAACGAGTGAGCTTCATTTCCAGCTTGGACAATGTTGATGTATGTTTCCAGCTAATGATGGATGATATGCATGACCATAAGAGTATAAAGTTCTCAATTCAACCCTTTATTTCCCAAGAGGAAGGCTTGGCCTCCATATTGTAGATATGCAAGAGACTGTAGGTTGATTGAGGGTTTCTGAAACCCATTGCATGGCTAACACGTCTTGGAAAAGAGCCTAGCAGCACTCTGTAGGAATGATGAAGATGCTTGAAGTCCGAGCTTTGTTATTGGCCACAAACTAACTCTTGTCCTTGAGATTGCTACCAACGATTGACTAATTAACAATCTCTATTCAATTTCAAGGTTAATGTGAGATGTCACATTGCGAATGCTTTACTGGTGGTATTAAAAATTATGACCACATTTACCAATGTTAAATTCCAATTGTCTTGACTTATAAAATGTCTTAAGGGCACCTAATTTTTGCTATAGCCCTTCTAATGAGGAGGAAAGGAGGACAACATTATCTATAAAGAAGAGTACATATATCAACACAGTATAACTGACTCCTGTCCTTTATACTAGTATTGTCACAGATGCAGTTCTTGAGCTCATCAATATACAAACCAAAGGGAGTCAAAGCTTGAGCAATCCTTGTTTCACTCGATGGTAATGAAAATGTCTTGGGTAACTCCACCAATAACATTGCCTTACAATGTTATGACCGCCCAAAGAACTTGTCTAGAAAATCCTAACTATTGAAATTGCTATAGTAGTAGATGTTGGGGAACTGTGTCAGAAAGCTTTCAGAAAATCCATAAAAGTTAATAGGTTTTAGTGTGGTGATGCCTTGCCTCAATAATGCTCCATGTGAGAAATTGGTCAGGTATTTTATATTCCTAGTGATATTCTACTTGCTTGGTTGGTTTTTCTAGAGCATGCATGCACATGAGAAGATGGGATAGCTGTCACTCTAAACTCACTTAATTTTGTATTGCATAGCAACATAGATATCTTTTACCAGATTTGTTTCAAATTTGGACAATTGATGATAAGGATTATCCTTTGAACAAAATTGGTTCAGCTGAAAATTGGTTCTAAAATTGTCACACACTTTTGAACTTAAGACTACCCTATTTTTTGTGAAGTAGGGCACCCATATAAAATGGACATGATATCTTTAACAATACTGATAATGACCTTCTAATCTAAATTTACATCAAGCATTTCCCTAAATGTTGGATAGTTATCCTTGCTCAATGTTTTCGTCAAGATGTTTGGATGCCAATATTCAGTGTTGTAGTATACCACTTCAATTTCTTAATTCTATTGCATTGATAAAGTGATGGTGGAACTTAATATACTTGTCCTCATATGAAACCATTGCCACATGGTTTGCATTCAGGATCAGATTCTTTCTTTTTGCAAAGAAAAGAATGAGTAACTCTTTCCATTACTTAAAATAAGAGCTACAATAGAAGAGCCTTATAAGGCACCAAAGGTCTTCACACAAAGCCCCATGATAGTAAAAAATGACATTAAAAAAACCCAGAAAAACTCTAGTCACATGACTTTAAAAAACATAAAATACATTTACTCAGGTAAATGACTTTAAAAAACATAAAATACATTTACTCAGGTAACAATCATCCTTGAAGGGAGGACAACCTCAACCCCCTCCCTAATAGATGAAACTGACAAAGGCCCTAAAGGGCGATTGCACTCCTGTTTGATAGCTTATTTGCTACCTGATTGTGTTCTTGGAGAATGTGATGAAAATGAATTCACTGAAATTTGTCCCTTAGTTTAGCTTCATGAAGGAGCAACCCTTGAAGCCCAATACACTTCTGCTCTCTATTCAACAACATTGAAATTCAGATAAAATTTAAATTGTTGGAAGAGATTTGGATAAAATTCGCCATCAAGATCACCTATGTATATATCTCAATATTTTCAAAATGTTAAAAACAATATATATTTAACTTTATTAAAAAATTCCACACCCTCATTAATGAAACATATAGATATATGTTTGAACTTGAAGTTAAATCTTCAATTGTGTTTGCCAATCGCCCTTCCAAACTCAACAATTCAGTAACCGGTTCACAGTTTGGCAGCTCCTCCTTTCACTGTAGTCTGCCACTGGTCAGTAATCAATGATGTTCAATGACTCGTGAGAAGCCTTGAGCCCTGGCAATCTGAATATGCTATAACCTGGTCGAAGCTTGAAGGACATGTTACCACTAAGGAAGCATTATAATCAGTGCCTAAGCTAGAGGAGTATGATGTCTTGCAAATTTTACATTTGAGTGATCATTCTACATATTTTTATGCATATTTCTCCACTGAAGGTACTAGTCACATTCTCCATGGAAGATTGGCATATTTGGAGGCATGACGTGTCATCCTGTGGGCCTTTGGCATGGGTTACAAAGCATTGAGGAAGTTTCTAGGAGAACACCCTTCATCAGATGATGACACATGGTACATAAACCCCATTCACAAGGTCAAAAACATGTTTCTAGGAGAGTGCTCATCATCCAAGGAGGATTTATGGTGTTTTGTGACCATATTTATTGATTAAGGAGCATACTTGAAGAGGGCGTCTTAGCTTTAAGAGGATTAATGAACATCTCAACCCACTCTGGCACCTATATCAAGGATGCACCACATCTTTAGGGACTTATTAATATTTTATGCGATTTGAAGTGGTCAAAGGGGCTAGTTTGGAGAGCGCCCTAGCTATAAAGGTGAAAAAACAGCCCCTAGAAGGACAATGCCTTACTATTAAGGGTTTCTAAGCATAGTAGCCTAGTAGGACAGTAAAAGCCTCTTTGGCTGATCCTTTCTTTTCTTGGAAGACAGTCTGGCATCTTTGAAATTTTGTATGCAAACAATTGATGAAGCTTTGTAATCCCCCTCTGCACAGCTTGGCAGCAGTTTTTTTATAATATCAAAATACCTGTTTCTGTTAAAAAAATTATACACCATCTTAATATAGCTTACTCAATCTCAGTTCCCTTGAATTTCCAGGGTCGTTTGTCTGCTGTAGAGGATCATTCTTGGATCTATCCAGCTGGTTTCCTTTCTTAGCTGTGTTACTGCTCACCTCTACAGAACTGGAACTGTTTGATCCCAATGTGAACATTGCTTCCGTATTCACTGGAAAAATATGGCCTGTTTCTTCATAGGCACCCTTAGGAGTGGTGCCCTTTTTTACCTTTCACTTCTTCCAGCCCTCCTACTGTTTTTCCCTGAAGGAATACAAGGTCGGGGAACCAATATGGTCTGCTCCACGATAGCCACTTTCTCTGCAACGCTTTTGTTGCTATGTGATTTTTATTCCCCGAGTTTCACATCCTTGGTGGAGACTGCTACTTCTATCAGATGATGGTGCTCCTCAGCACACTTGTGCCAAGTGTGTTTGCGATTCCGCTTTTGGAACTTCCTTCCAAGAGGATTCTTGGAAGTCTTTACAGTCATCACACTTCGATTTGGGCAGGAAGCTGGCCAAGTGATCATACTCGAGGTACAATATGCATGTGAAAGCTGGTCATAATCTAGTTTTTACTTTGAGGCCTTGCCTGCTACCTTGATAAAGATGTCTTCAGGCAGGCCATTTGCAAAGTCCTCCTCTACACACCTGGAATGGGTTGTGATATGTCTTCTGGTGGTTTCTAGGGAGCAGAAATGAAACTTCCCTAGAGGTTTCCAATGGAAGCCAGAGAGTGACTCTTGGCAACACATACAGTAAATTGGTTTTTATCTGATGCAATATTGGGCTTTAAGTTTCTGCGAGTCGGCATTTATATATAACCCAAAGAGGGAAAAAAATTGCCATTCTGCTAAAAAAAAATTGGCTTTGTTTTTTGCTGAGCCAAGTTTTGTAACACGCCTCTTACTAGATGAATGTTTGAATTAGGATGATCTGTGACAAACTTCTATCTATTGAGCTTTTCTAAGCACATGCTTCTTCCTTCTCATTTAATAAGTTAGAATTGCATGATAAAATTTTTAGTGTTAGCAACTATCTTGTGTGGAAATTTTCTTGTAATTAGACTGATTGGGTACCTCTATCATCTTTGAGATTTATGAAAGCATCTAGCAACCTTGATCATTTGCATTTATTTAGCATAGTCTTAAATGGTATGATTGAATTTGATGCATCTGTTTTCTTTGTGCAGTGAACAACAACCTTTGAGATTGAGTACTGGTGAAGTGGAGGAGGTTATATCTGCTGTTTGTTCTGAGGGATCTGTGGCAAATACCAATACAATGACACCTATGTCCTCATTGCTAAGTAATCAGACTGGAAGGCTTGCTGTGGAGACTGCTGATGTTGCAGCTAGTGTCCTTATCAAACTTGTTATTGACATGTATGTTTTGGCTTTGTATTTAAATAATCGTGAACATAGTTCTGGTAGTTTCTTATAAATACATATCCATGGATATTCACTTTTATTGAGAGGATCAGGCATGCAGGTGTGGATGATGTGTCTTCTTGTTTTGCGATTATTGCTGTCAGTAAAATGCATTCTCATGTATATTTTCTTTTGTTGGGAGGATCAGACATGCAGGTGTGAATGATGTGTCTTCTTGTTTTCAGGTTTTTGCTGTCAGTGAGAGTGTAGAATTTTCAAATTATGGGTCTGCTAAAATCTTTTTGACTTTCTTATGCATTTCAAATTATGGTATTATTTGTATAGTCTTGATCATCTTCTGAATACCAATCTTTGTGTACTTGAAAGTGCTAGTGTTTAGAGATATACACAATATTGTTGGAAATGTTACAAAATAAAGTACTTCTTGCTGCTGGTCGTAGAAAAAAAGATTGTTTATTCCATTTTTGACAAGATCTGTATATTCAGGTGAATCTTCATATTGACAGTAACAAGAATTCAGGTGGATCTTAGTTTGAAAGCAATGAGTGATGAATCTGGTATCCAAATCCTATCATCAGTGTCTTCTTATCTAGTTGAATTAGTCAGATTTCTTCTCTGTCTTGCAATTTGAAGAATATTTTTTTCCAATAAAAACTCGCAAGGAAACCCCCAAGCACTTACCCGCATTTTGAGGATGGTACCCAGTCTAAATCTCTCTGCGCTGATTATGGTATTTGACCCAGTAGGGACATTGGGTGAGGCATGCAACAGAGGTAGCCAGCCCAGGGAATCGACCCCTAGACCTCTTGCATTAAGCTCAAAGCGAGCTAGGCCAGTGGGCTAAAATTCGAAGGATATATCTACTTGGTTAATAAGTTTCTGTTTTTAGATTCATTTAGATGTGATTCTCATTGAATATTAGGAAGTAAGCTGATAATGGCAGAGATGGAAACATTAAGCTGGTGAACTGCTTTGGCACTAGTTCCCAAACATTATATATTGCATAAGGGACAGAGCTTCCCAATATTGAGATAGCTTTTGCTGTCCAAAGCAATTTTCAAGAACGATCAAATGACATAAGCTTATGATAAATAAAACCACAAGAAATACTATACTTGTCATATGGATTTTTATAAGCCAAGGGATAACTCAAATGACAAGTGCTTCTGACAGATGTTTTTGTGAGAACTTTGGCATTCACCTGTGCAGGATTTTTTGGATGACGTAAAAGAGGTTCGGAAAACAGGTTATAGATATGGGGGTCACAGATTCTCTAGGGATGTGCTTGATAGGGTAATAAAACCATGGTTGGTGCGGGAAAGTAGATGCAGGCTGATCATTATTAGTGAAGAAGATATGGGGGAAGGTTCCCATAAAATGTCCCCATTCTATGCTATGTGGGTGCTCTGAAACTCATCCTGTCTTACACAAAATCTTTGTAACATACCACAACCTGTATATGCACAATACAACCCAACAAGCATCATTTGAGTAGTTTATATAAGGGTTCAAGTTGCAAGCTGATAAACTATGGTCCGTCATTTCTGTTATAACTTATATTGTAAGAGGTTCGATCTTGTGATTTTCATCACATTGATGGAGATTTGCTGCGGGTACTCTTGGAGTATTGGACCGACTTGGGGTGATGCATCTTCATGGAGCTCCTTTCACTTCATAGCATTATATCATTTAATGGAGATCTTTGGTTGGGGTAGTCTCGCATCTCCTTGGTTGGATGGTGATTGCTGCTTGGTGGTCATACTTGCCACAAACTTGCCAGAAACTCGCTATCCTTGCCACAAACTTGCCATATTTTTTTGTGCATAGAATTTACTATATTTTAAGGTATTTTTGTAATCTTTGAGTCTTTGCTGAGTCCCAGGCCAGCCGAGTCTTTGCTTAGTCTGAGTGTGACGACATTGAGTGTTGGTACTCACATGAGTACATGTACATAAGAAACTGAAATTGAAATTGAATTTTTTATTAATGTCCACTAAATACCAAAGTAGGTCAAAGGGACTAGGGATTACAACCAGTAGTGATAGCCAAACCAAAACAACAGGGAGTGCAAAAGAACTCCCTAAGTAAGATGAAATGAAATGAAAAATGAGTACATGAGAAACTATATACGAATTGCATAAGCAAAGGCTTACTGGTAGGTTTATCTTAAAAAGGCAAATACTATAAAAACAATCTTATCAAAATTGGAACCAAAATTGTCAAAATCTCAAATTGGACAGGCATTAGGAAAAAGGGAAAAAATCTGTTTCTATAAACAATACATAAAGTATTCAGATTTAATAAAAAATTTATATTCATGTACAACAATGTAAATGCAAATCATTTGGTTACCAAATATGCAAAGTTTGCTCATGTATATATCATGTAAGGTATATAAATTTTTTACCAAATATGCAAAGTTTGCTGACGTATATATCATGTAAGGTATATAAAATTGGCATCAAGTGTGATACATACATGAACCAAAATGCATAAACATTAAGGCTTTAAATGGCCTCTAGAGTCCCAAAATATCATACTACAACATATCAAAATCATCCCCCAGATGGGGATCCTCATCATCACAAAGCAATCACACACAAGTGTTTATCATGGTACAATTTTACAATTTCCCAACCTATGAGATGTAGAAGACCAAGGTTGCATTGTTTTTTTTATATAAAATTGAAATGCTAATTTTTTTTAAGTCTGCTTAATCTGGAAAACACATCATTTTCTACTTTCTCCATGTGAGACCATTACCAAACATTTTGCAATGGGGATCCCACTTTTAAATTTTAATATTAAAAATTTAAGTTAACGTGGATTTTTACCTTTTTTTTTGTTGACTGGGGAAATCAACAACTAGACAGGCATGTACTCGTGTGACACGTGGTCGTGTTATCCAATTGCTACCACTATAACCCTAGGCATGTCAAGGTGGCCCCTCACGCAACACATAAGGTAAATTGAGGGTTTTGAACCAGTGACTTCACATAACGGAGTGCCTTAACAGTACACTCCACTGTTCTAAACCTCGAGGGCTCGTGGATTTTTACCTTATACTAATAATTTAAAGGAAATTATAAGGTAAATATCATTCTTAACTATTAAGAATTTAATAGTAAAAGTTAAATAAAAAATAAACAAGAATGATTCTCTTGGGGGGGAGTCATTATACAAAGCTAGATTAGGGTTTAGGAGGGGAACACCCTTTTTTTTGTTTTTTTGGTTTAGGGTTGAATTGGTCGATTCAAAGAAACTAATTTCGGTTTTTTTCTGTTAGCTTTTGGGGTTACTTTGAAAGTGTTTGCATGATATTTGGGGGTGCTTCATGAGATTTAGGGTACATGGTGTATGATTAGCCCCTTGATGGTTCATGATGGATTTTCACATGAGAGATGGTCCATGATGGATTTGCACATTGGAGATGGCTTGCTTGACGGTTGCTTGACCTTAGTTAAGTGCTTGTGCGATATTCTTCTGTAGGGAATTGGAGATCTTCGAACATTCTACATGATGCCCATATGTAGATGGTTACTTGCTTGGAGAACGCCTTGCTTAAGAGGAGGAGCATTTTGCATCTTGGAGGAGGACATTAGGCCCTAGATAGCACAAGGTATCTTGGATGCTTGCATGGAGTCTTGGACTTGACATGAGGATGTTGGGGTTGTGACAATGTTCATGTAGGGGGAGTGAGCCCTAGAGTACATGTTTTAGGAGGTTTGTTGGAGTCTTTGGAGGCTTGTAGGTGGGAGGTTGGACACACATTATGGAGCACCCTTGCATTTGGAGCCTTGCTTGTGGACATCACCTTGGAGCTTGACATGTGTATCCTTGGAGTGTAGCACTCCACGTGTTATTGTAGGTTGTTTGTAAGGGCACGTGCTCACCTATGTATTGTTGGCCTCTCTTACCTGTCATATATATAGAGTAAGGACTCAAGAGAGAGTTCTTTACTCACTCATCATTCTTGTTTATTCTTGTGCAAAGATGTGATCAAGAGGAGCACACTACATCTCATCTCTCTCTTGAATCTTCTATTGTAATTTATCTCTCTTGGAGTTGCCAGGGTTTCTTGAGCTTCTTGAAGCATTTTGAAAACTAGGGTTAGGGTTTCATTCCTTGGAGACTTGGAGATTAGGGTTTCGAGATGAAATCCTTGGTTGTACTTGTTGAAGTGATTAAGAAGAGAAGTCTTGCCTTTGGAGGACATGCTTGTGTGATGCATGCTTGTTGGATCTCCTTGGTTGAGCTAGGGTTCTCATTGTTCTCCCTAGCTAGGGTTTTGGAGAGCTAAAGTGTTGTACTATCTTGCGATAAGGCGATGGCCTGTACATGAACTTCATCTTTATGCATATTATTTAAGTTTCCAGCGGTCCAATACATGTGTAAATTGCAGATTTGATTTTCAGCGGTCTACTTTTTCATGGTTTTGTAATTTACAGCACTCATATGTCTTGCTGATTTGACATATGTTAAGGGTGAATGTGTTCAAGTGATTTAACATTATAATTGAAGAAGTAAGGGCAGTTTTGCTGCTGTATTTGCAGCTGTCACAAGTGTTTTTCAGATCTGTTATATGCATGATAAGATTGCCTTAGAGGGATGGAACTAATTGGAATTTCGATCACATTGGTATCTTCTGTTGAATTGCCTAGTGGGTTGGGGTTGTTAAAGGTTGAAATATTTTCTGCTGTTGCCGCTCTTATATTTATATTTCATAACAGCCTTAAGGCTGAAAATTGGCATCTCACCACCACCATCATCATTCAAAAGAGCATTCTCCAATCATTCCAAAACCAATGCTCCATCGTCCAAATTATCCTCATCCAGATTGTTGTTCCAAGTCATATATGATTTATCCATCTTTGACCCCTCACAATAATGGGACAACAATCGCAAGGTGTAATGCACACAAACCAAGCTCTTTGGCCAATTTACGTGTTTTAAAAACCGGTCAAAACGGAACTGGAACCGGCCGGTTTGACCGGTTTGATGGTCGACCAGTTCAAACCGGCCAATAAATCGAACCGGTCGGCCGGTTTATGACCAAACCGGCCGGTTTATGATCAAACCGGCCAGTTTGGTCCAAAAACCTAAAACCCCCTAAAACCTAAAACCTAAGTAACAAACAAGTACTTGGCTCATGGTTTCTCATGCAAGTTGGAGTTGTAAGGTGTTTTGGTGTGTAGCTGAGGGTTATTTTGCCTTATTAATACTATTTAAAGAGGCCCCCACCCCCTCCATTTCGCCCACCCTACTAATTAATGGTAATGTTAAATTCTTAAAGTAAAAGGATGAAAATGAAAGAAGTCATTTTCATCCTTTTACTTAAATTTTTAACATTACCATTAATTGTTTCAGGATGTTTGAGAGTGGTTCCAACCTCATTGGACTTCATATGGAGAAAGTAGAATTTTAGGTCCCATTCAAAATTCAGCAGACTTAACAGTTTTCAAGATTTCAAGATTGGCAAGATTGCAATGTT
>JASDQU010439599.1:0-18792 GCA_032191745.1 Picea mariana
AAAGGTGGGTTTACCCATCCAGAGTGAGAGGTCGGCCCTGCCAGATTGTGACCTTTCACACGTGCCAGTTTGATATAAATAAGAGGCTAGCGCCTCACTTCTAACACACAACTCACTTGCTCATTCTCTTATGAGGCAAGCTGCAATTACCAGTTGGAGAGAGGAGAAGAAGAGTGGCGCATCTCTTGGAGAGGACTATCTGTATTGGTTTGAGTTATCTCTTGAACATTGCATAAGCTATTTATGATAAGGAAGTTTTTGCTGGGTTTTCTTCCCCTAGAGGGTTTCCCAGGATAAATGTTGTGTCTCTTGTGAATGTGTATTTCTCAGTGATCTTGTTCTTATTATGCTCTTATCTAATGAAATGCAAAGAACTATAATAATGGCACAAACATTAACAAGAATGACCTCCTCTTTTGAGGTTCCAAGAATCTCTCCCTTTAGAGGGGATGCCAAGCGTAAAACTTCCACTAATCTTTGCTCATGCAATGACGTAGTCCAAATCAAAGTTCTTGTTCCTCTAATAAGGAGGACTCTATAATCAATCCTTTTCATCGTGGAGAACATGGAGTGCATCCCCATCTTACATATCCTTCTATGGGTTATCATCGACACAAAAAATGTTTTCATCTACAGATTCACCGTGTTTTGGCCATCATCTATAACTCTCATGAAATAGATAATCTCCCATCGAGCTTCAACCTACATGGTAAGATTTTGCTCAAGAGGATTCTTTAGTGTATATCTTACCAAAATTTAAAGTTATAGAAACATCATGGAGGAGGGACCATGGTTTTGGTGCATTGTTGACCTCTTCTTCAAACTAATATGCCTTGTATTTAACTCAACTTCAATAGCCATATTCCCAAACCCAGATTAAGTGCAATGATCAAATCCCCCCTCTACTTGTGGGAAGAGATAATCCTTTAGGGAATACGAAATTTATAAAAAAGAATCTAAGCTTAGATGAGAAGGGAATATTCTCCTATGCCAGAATCTACGTAGAAATACTTAAATTAAACAAAGGTTTGATGGACAATCATAATTAGATTAAAAGAACACTACCTCAAGTGCAAAGTTTGTTTAGAGACACAACACTTGAAGGACACATGTATAAAAACAAAGGTTTCTCCAATGAAAAAAAGAAAAATCATTAACTTCATAGATGGAAAGACCGAATGATGAATCCCCAAGGGAAGGATGCAGATGCCTCTAACCCTATACCTTCTATAATAAAGCTCATCACACCTTCAGAGTGGTGCCTTATTGAAACAATTACATATATGATTGAAATTTTTTCATGTGATTGTTCTTTAAAAAAAAACAAAAAACAAAATATAAATAAAAATAATTTTGATAAAAAAAATAATTTACCTTATTTAAAAAAATGCAATTAACATTGTTTAAATATTTATTAACTTAATATTAATAAAATAATAAAATAAATATAAATAATATATATTTTTATATTAAATCACTTAATAAAATAGATATAAATTAAAAATAGAAAAAAACATACCGTATACCAATATGCAAGAAACAAGAATGCCTCCGTACCAATAAACTAACGCAACAAAATCTTAGCTCACCAAAATTTAAATTCATAAAAATAAAATAAATCTATGACAACATTCTCATTTCATAATTCATCAATGAAGTCATATTGTGCAAATGAATTGTCACTAACATGTGGTTATTATTATTTGTCAATAAGATAAATGATAAAATATCTTATCATTTAAATTAATTTAATTTCTTAAATATGTGTTAAAGTTTTTGATTATTATTTTTTAGATAGTAAAATGTATTATAATTTAGTTGTTATTAGAAAGTGAGGATATTTATTGTTGATTGTTGTTAAGGAAAAACTATTTCATTTAAAAAAATAAATAATTTGTGATGGTCACAACATGTAAAATGATTTGCGATGGTGGTAAGTCGAGAGAGTTTGATTTTAGATCATTAATTTGTTTTCTTCAATGAATTCATGATCTATTAAAAACAATTTTAAATCTTAACCTAAAAGTAAAAGATAA
Organism: Picea mariana; assembly: GCA_032191745.1. Lineage (NCBI taxonomy): Eukaryota > Viridiplantae > Streptophyta > Pinopsida > Pinales > Pinaceae > Picea > Picea mariana. The sequence continues at coordinate 2,037 of JASDQU010439599.1, forward strand.
TTTTTAAGTTAAATAATATTAAAAACAATTTACTTTATAATCATCACTAATTATAACTAATACCTTCTAGTTTTTAGTAACTTCTATCTTTAAATTATCAATATTACATCGCCAATAAATTATTCTCCCTATTTACTTTTCCAATTTTTTTGTTAGTCAAAAACCATCACAAATCCCTGTCGACTTTATTGACACGTGAGCGCCGAGGCTGAGGCTCGGTATCATACGAAGCTGAGCCTCGGAAGATTCCAGCTCGGTGGAGTTCCATTTGGGCGTCATTTGGCTGTAGTTTGAGTTCCGCATCAAGGGCTAGCGAGAGGGTTTGTGAAGGAAGATTTTGATTCACAGGCAGAGCAGAAGGGTATACAGCCAGGCTGAATACATCTCATCGGCAGGTGTAAGTACTATAGATTTGTCTTGGGTAGACACCAGATGCTGTCGAGCACCGCTAAATTTGAGCTGCTAAAAACAGCCGAGTTTTCTATACCATACAATTGCACATCTGTCGGGATGCGCATAAACTCAAAGGGTGTACACAGAAAGTGATCTGAACCATTAACTGCTAGAAGATCTGGAGTTGTCTGGCGGTCTCAATTTTGCGTTGCAGGGCCAGTTTGTGTTTCTGCTAATTTTAGCGTGGTTGGATTTGATTGGATCCCTGAATTATAGAATCGGAGATGCCTTCATATGGGGATTTAGATAGACAGATAGAACAGCTATTAGAATGCAAGCCGCTGTCAGAGCCGGAGGTGAAGGGCTTGTGTGATCAGGCAAGGGCCGTTTTAGTGGAAGAATGGAATGTCCAGCCAGTGAAATGTCCCGTAACCGTGTGCGGAGACATCCATGGGCAGTTTCATGATCTTATAGAGCTCTTTCGCATCGGAGGCAAGGCTCCTGATACCAACTATCTATTCATGGGCGACTATGTTGGTAAGGACATGGATGCACTTGCATTGTGTTTATACTCTGTTAACCAATTTGTTGCATGAATTGATGGCAAACTCTATGAGTAATTTTAATGTAGTGATGTATTGGCAACATTCTGCAATTGAACACACCATGGTGGGATTGGATATTCCACACGCCCATCATAGATCTGCAACTACATGCCAAATGATTTTGAATATAAGCTAGTAAAGATCAGGGCTAAAACCTAGAGACGTGCTTTTTAGGCGCCCGTGTTCTCACCATGGCTTGGGAGGTCGCCACAGGCTGCTTATGAATTTTTGATCGTTACAGTCTATCTGTTTGCAAATTTGCCCATAACAGTTTCATTGACCTGGTGCATTTCCTGAATTATCCTCTCCGAAAGGACCTGACAAAATCACCTGAGAAGGGAGTTGGGGGGTTGAATGATAAAGCCCATCAATTTACCTCTGTGTGCCCTGAACAGTGGATGGGACCTAGGAAAGGAATGCGCATAACAGACAGCCATCAGGTGATGTTACTACAGCTGAGAGTAAGTGCTGACACATCAATCCAAGGTCTCACATCCTTCTCGATTTCCAAACCATCGTAAATGATATTGTTTTTTCCCTTTCTCTTACAGAATTTTCCTATAATGCGTAAATTTTTCATTTCATAAACACAGAATTTTGTGAGCTACACTATTCCTTAGGGAGAATATTTCCTCCCATAAAATGCAGTTAATGGACTTCAACACAATTACAGAATATTGGTTTGTGCCTGTTGGATTTTGTAATGGTTAGTGAACTTTAGTTAATGGAGTGCAGCACTGCCATACAAAACTTATTTAATATATGAAGCTGTGAAATTTATCCTCAGAAAAGCCCATTAGTTTGCCTCTGGCTGCCCTGAAGAGATACCAATTGACGTGAGCATACAGACGAAAGCTAGACAGCCAATATAAAGCAAACAAGAAATGGATTTTGTAATGGTTAGTGAACTTTAGTTAATGGAGTGCAGCACTGCCATACAAAACTTATTTAATATATGAAGCTGTGAAATTTATCCTCAGAAAAGCCCATTAGTTTGCCTCTGGCTGCCCTGAGGAGATACCAATTGACGTGAGCGTACAGACGAAAGCTAGACAGCCAATATAAAGCAAACAAGAAAGCAAGGGAAGAAAGGGACAGACTAGAAGTGTGGGAAACTGTACATGCCTTACACTCTACGTTACATGTCTTTAAATAGGCTTGCAAATACATAGAACCTGTTTTACAAACCTATGGTCGGCTGGAAACTATGGGCTGGAAACCACCGACCAGGTGAAACAGTAGGAACGAGAAATATAATATAATCTTTCTAATGGCCAAGTCAAATATAATATGGCAAGTCTCCTCAGCAGGGCCTACAGAAGGAATGCACATAATAGACAGAGCCATCAAGTGTCAGTACAGCTGAGAGGGTGGACGCTAACACATCAACCTGAGGTCTTGCACCCTTTCAGATTACCAAACAACCGTAAATTATATTCTTTTTTTCATTTTTCCAAGGCATTTTCCTATATACATAATTTTTTCATTTCGTGAACTCAAAAAATTTGCAACTATACTATACTCATATAAACTATTTTACCCCTTAAAATTCAGTTAATGGACTGCAACGCAACTGCAGGAAATGGTTTGTTACTGTTGAATTGTGTCTATTAGTGAAATTTAGTCACTGTCGTGCAATGCTGTTATATGCAATTGATTTAATATAACCAGCTATGAAATCTATCCTTGGTTTTTGTTTCCCGCAGAATGTTGTGCATCATCTGGACAGTTTAGTACATGAAACAGGCTGTTTACCAAATTTAGTTTACCATAATTGGCAATGGGAGTCCTTTGTTAATATCTTTAGTGGGAGTAAAATTTTCATGTATATGGCAATTGAGTCATTGCTGCACTGTTACTAAATTTTAGTGTAGGATGATGACATTTTTATTGGTCAGCAATTTATTATTATGTTATGATTATTATTATTTTATTATGGAAGAATCAATATTAAGATTTATTTTTCTGTGAAATGCACATCTTGGGGAAACCCGCCGGGCACTTCCCCTCATTCCGAGGATGGTACCTAGGATAAACTGGATTCTGCAGAAGCTGGAGGCTTTGTAACTCAGGGCTCAAGGTCGTTACAACAATATACTCATTAAGAGGTCAACATGTCACTTGTGGGAATTGGACTTGGATGGGGAGGATAACATTACTCTCAACTGCCCAGGCTAGATGCATTTGACAAAAATATTCAGATTTCTATGATTTATCTTGACATATTAGATATGATTGTGGAAGCAGGGGAAATTTAGTTCATTTATATTATGATTGACAGTGGGGATTCTGCTCTTCATCCTTAAATATTCAAGATCAAATTTCATGCAAATTATCTTCATATTTATGTGCACATGAAGTCATATCTCAGAGCATGTGCACATGAAGTTACATTGCAGAAAGTGTTAATGGGAAATCATCTGCACTGCTTGTACTATGTTTTCAAATTTGCTCTTAATCTATCAATATTATAAGATTTTGTGTGAGCCATCTTGGAGTTTTCAGAACATCAGCATGGGAAGGCATTTGCTTTGCTATCATTAAATTCTAAAATTGTCATAACTGCCAGTGGGAGTCCAGTCTCAGTCCATTGATATTATAGGTTACATTTTATATCACTCTGATATTTGATTAAACATTTACATTTTGCGCAGCTATATGCAAAAGTTCAAAACAAATATAAAGAACTTTGTTCTTTCTTCTTTTAGTATGGAGGTTTCTGTACAAATCCGTGAACATTTAAGAACACGGACAAGGCATCCAATAAAGTTTTAGCTTGGTGTAACCGGCATTTGGAATCTGCCTGGATAAACTTTGTTGAGTTCTTCAACACACGGTAATGGTCCTAGTCTGATTTCTAACCTACCTACTTAGTGATATGACCCCAAGGGGGGCATATATGGGGTTAAATGTATATGATATGACCCCAAGGTGGGGGGGCATATAATGGGTTAAATGTACATGTAATGTGTAAATGTATATATAATAGGGTCAGCCTAATAATAAAAGGGCCACATGTGCAATGTGTGAACAAGTATATATAGAGATTCACAGGTATATACAGAGATCATGTATTCATTATTGAGCGACATGTGATTTGGATGTATGAATGCATTTGGGTATTTGGAGGAGGTTCTCTTATTCTTTGAGTTATTGTGCAACTTATCTCTCTTATATTTATTGGGGTTGTGCTCCACGTTCACATTGGGTACATGGTGTGTACTTGAAGAAACCGGAAGTACACACCATGTACCCGATGTGAACGTGGAGCACAACCCCAATAAAGATAAGAGAGATAAGTTGCACAATAACTCAAAGTATTGGAGAACCTCTTCCAAATACCCAAATGCATTCATACATTCAAATCACATGTCCTCAATAATGAATACATGATTTTGTATATAACCTGTGAATCTCTATATATACCTATTCACACATTGCACATGTGACCCCTTTATTATTAGGCCGACCCTATTATATATATATTTACACATTACATGTACATTTAACCCATTATATGCCTCCCCTTGGGGTCATATCATATAAATTTAACTTCGTATATGCCCCCCTCGGGGTCATATCACTTAGGAAAACAGAAATCTCTATCAAGATTCAAAACTGCCATCTGAAATGTACTAAATACTGAAACACATCTCGCTGAAGAAAGTAACAGCAAGCATTGGAACTCAAATCTTATTGTTTATTACTATTGAAAACATGAAAGACACTGAAAGATTCAAACTCTACCATTCACCCACTGTTTCTACTTTGAAAATTGAATGAATAAAACATATACCTCTGCCTTCTTATATAATTGAAGAAGAGACTCTAGGGTTTACAAAAAATAACCCCTATCCAAAATTGGATCAATCTCGAAATAAACCTAAACCTAGATCTATTCTTGGCCTTGGGATTAGAGTCCTCAACCTGCATGAAAGAGCTATCCTAAGAAAGTGCAACCACCAGAGGTCCGAGGAGAGTGCAAGTATGCATGCATGCATGCATCTCTTTTTTAGGGATCTGCACCCCATCTATTCTTGGAAACTTTCCACATGCAAAGTCCCCTAACTAAATCAACATTGAACTTAACTAGAACTTATTAGATTTGGAACAACACTAAACTGGACCTAACTAAAGATGCCGCATGCACGCGCCCTCTACCAAATCATAGTCTATAACTCTGTCTACTATGCGTAGTCTATTGTTTGATATGTTGATGTTTTAGTAGGCATCGGAGAGGTACTTCTGACAGGTACTTCCACATGTGTTGGTGTCTGTTATCCCCTATCCTAGGGATAACTAAGGTGATTATGTCTCGAGGCCCACAAGTCCTAGACATGGAGTATTGAGAGCCGTATTGACCTAAGCTTGGCCCTGGAGGGCCCATCCTTTCTTCAACGCCTCCCATCTATCAGCGACCGCCGACAACAACATCCATCCCATCGACCTGGTTCTGAAGTAGCAGTGGGTCTTGCTCCATGAGGTAATGAGTCTGGGTATCATGGTATGTGTCACTTTGATTCTCAAAACATTTGAATATGTGCATTTATTTCTCTTTTGCTTGATGACGTTTGCTTGGACATTATGCCTTTTAACTTGCCCATACCTGGGGGGACAACAGAGTGCCCTAGCAAGTTGGTTCCCTTAGGGATGAGTTGCCACTGGGTGGGTCTATGAAAGGTCATCGTCCATTTCTTCCATACATATCACTTTTCATCATTTACCCTCTCATCTATCCCCTACATTGGTTCGGGCATTGGGTTTGCCAAGCTAGTAAGGGTTGTACCTTGCCTTGTGGGAAGAAGGGGCTAAAGGCCCAGAGGGTAAAAGTAGTTGGCAAAAGTCAAAAGCCAAGGTCAAACCTTGAGATGCTTCGCCTAGGGATCCTCGAGAAAGCAATAAAAGGCTTTTCAACAAGAAAAAGGGGGGGACCCATAAAATAAAATAAAACTCAAGACCTAGTTGGTGGATAGGGGGTCTCATCATGAGCTAGCCTATTAGGTCCATGGGGATGTAGCGATATGACACTACTATTCATATGGTCACCACGCCAAGGTAGTGGCTCTTGGTGGCATAACCAAGAGAAAGGTGGTCTCATCACGAGCCAACCTTCTCATCTTCGTGAAATGCTTGTGGGTAACGCTGTCACCACTGGTCATCACATCAGGGCAGTGTCCTCCAACTATTCTCTTGAAAGAAAAAACAATAAGACAAAGAGTAAAAAGGCATTGAATGGGCTAGGAAACAATTGCATCCATGACAAGGTGCAACTCACCCTCTACAGAGGCACCCACAGGTAAGACCTACATTTCCCTATTATCAYTGCACCCCTTGCCCAAACATCCCCCACACCATCTCCTGCATTTACATGACCTAGATTGGTCTTCACCTGGAAACACCCCACACCTAAAGAGAATTGGCCCAATAGGATGTCCTGAAACCCTCTCCAAACCTGGCTTGTAGAATAACATAACGTCTTTGAGCACTTGTCTGGGAAAAGGGGGGTTTTATGCACATGTTTGGGTAACTTGATTATTAGATGTGATTGACATTGCTATGATCCCTATGACTTATGAGCCCATGGAGGGCGTACTTGTTGCTGCTGCAGGACCATGTCGGATGGACAGGTACATATGGGGAGATGATTAACTCGGACCTCCATAGGGCTAAAAGCCCACCAGATGGATGCAAAAAACCCCAACCAGGGGCAGAGGGATACGAGAGGCTTGCACCAAAGAAAAGGGAGGACGTTCCACCAGAGGCACTTTGGCAGGCCTGAACCCAGGGGGGTCTTGCCCTCCCAACATGACGTTGGCCCTTGAAGGCCCTTGACGTCATCATTCAGAGCCTTGACGTCATCCAGTTGGGGTATTCAGCATGAGGACGGCTTTGGTTGGCACGTGTGGCAGTTCCTGAGGGGTTTTAAGCCCCAACGTTTCACTTTGGAGGCCTAGCGTTCCAAGAGGGAGGCCAACATCACCCTAGGAGGGGCATGACATCACCCCAAAAAGATGAAGTTAGGGTTTTATTTGTCAATTTTATGTAAAACTGGATTTTTCATGTAAACTGGCCATGTCGGCCTTTTTGACCTAAAATGTAATTAAAGGTCATTTGGGTGTTGCCATGGGTGCCTTCCTTTGATGCTGGTGATAGATGCTTATGCACTTGGGATGGTATTGTATAAATAAGAGATCAAACTCTCATTTTTATTCATCATCTTTAACTCACACAAGTGTGAGGTCTGAAATTTGGCCTCTTTTAAGGCTTATTGGTTGAACTAAGTGGTGCGCATCTCTTGGAGGGAGCTTTTATTGGTGAATTTTTGCATTTTCATGGTGGAAAGTATTCAACTAGGGCTTGTGACTAGATTATTCTTGGTGAATGTAAGTAGAAATCTGCAATCCTTCTTTCTTTGAATGTTTATGGTATCTTTTACTTTTCATTTATAAGATTATGAAATTGCTAGTGTGAAATCCTAGGAGAAAAGCACATGTTATTGTCCTTCTCTTAATGGCTCTCCACCTACTTAATTTTGCTAGAAGACACACCTCCATTGAAGCATATACTAGAGCCCTACCTTAGTACCACTCTAGTACTATTGCTTCATTAAGCTTTCATTTTATTTCAAGCTTGACCTAAAGAAGGAAAATCGCTAGGGCCTAGGGTTACCTACTTCTTAGTAGCTTTTTCCTTTCTAGGGTTTTGGATGATTGAAGCCTTCGATTACCAACACCTCAACCATCCTCCCTTTGCCTTGACTTACCCACTTCTAGATAGCTCACAATGAGTAGTAGCGCCCTCTCTCCCTTTGCTTGTTCGCACTTAGCCTCAAATGCGCTCCTCCTCACAAAGTTTGTGCCCCTACTCCTCTCTTGCACGCCTTCTCCTAGAAATGCGCTCGTAGCTTGGTCTTTGCCACTCTAACACAAGTGCGCCTCCCTCACTCAAGCTAGTGCCTCCAAGCTCCTTTGGTGCCATTAGCATCTCACCAATGCGCCCCTCTACAAGCCTTGTGCCTCTCTTCACAAGATGTGATGCGCCCAAGCTTCAAGAAGATGTGCCTCCTCCTAGATTTGTGCCCCTACTCTCAAGGTGCACCCTCCATCTAACTCACACTCACAACCTCCATGAAAGCCTCTCCAAACTAGCTTGCGCCCTTCATGAACAAGTGCGCCCTAGTTTTCTCCTTCAAACCCTCCCTTCTCACTTCTCTTCTTCTTACCCAATTCTCTCAAGTGATCAAGTGAACAATGAATCTCTTCCTTACCCTTTTTCCTCCTTTAGCCTTCCTTAGGCCAAACTTAGAAGATTAAGGGCTTAGATTGAATCTAGCCCAAGTCTAATCAATGATTGAGATTACATCTCATAAATCTCATTTGGAAACCCACTTTGACTTAAGTTTTCATATTTTGTTTTATGTTCTCTAATTCACTTTACTCAAGTGAATTAAATGTCACTTTATCCTTAAGTGACTAATTTCACTTTATGATGTAAGTCTCCTAAGTCAATGTGAAATTAGGACATAAAGTAAAGGTATGAGGGTAATAGTCTCCCCCTTTGTGTTTAGAGACTCATAAACACAAGGGGACCACTATCCAAGGTACCCAAATCTCAACACTCCCTCTTACAAAGGAAAGTGTCACTCACCCCTCAAATCTTGCTTGAAGTGGACATCCTTGCCTGCTGGCAAAGACTCGGTGAGTATGGCTGTAACCTGATCATCAGAAGTGGCCTCTAATTCTGATATGCTCGACTTGCATGATCTCTAGATGGAAGTCCATCTCCACCTATCCAAGATCTCCTTGAATCAAAGTCCTTGATCCAAGCCTTGATCTTGGTATCTCACCAAAGATCCTGATCTTGGTATCTCACCCAAGATCTCTACCTTCGCATCTCATCAAAGGTCCCTTGCTCTTGGCATCTCATCAAGAGTCTCTCGATTTTGGCATCTCACCAAAAATCCTCACCTTGGTCTCTCATCAAGTGACTTCCTTCTGAACTGGAATCTGAAACTGATCTGCTCATCTCCATAGCCAAGTGGGACCCAAACCTCTATGGTGCCCTGCTCTCTCTGACCAACCTCTGAGGCTCTCCAATAGATCTCTGCAAAGTAGTCTGTGGCCCTAAAGCATCTGCACCAACTGTCTGTATACTCGACAACTTTGAAACTGAAGCTGTCCTTGGTGGACTTGTCACCCTTGAATACGGTGTACTTGATAACTTTGTCGGAGTCCACTGAGTTGCAACACTCTGAATTTGCGAGGTCTGCTCAACTCTGTCTACGCACCACTTGCTGGATGGTGTCTCAACTGTCAAACAACAACCCACGAAAGCACATTCCCTCTCAAATTGAGCAATGAACTCCTCCTTCTCTGTTGTCGTTGCAGTACCACTGTGGTGAACCAAGCGGTTCAGTAGGTGAATATCCAATGTAAATAGGACAATAGGTTATAATCCATAAAGGATAATATATTAAATAATAATGTAAATGAATATGAAGTGAGATACAATAAGAATGAGGGCCTTATATACCGACGCAGGGGTGCCCTTCCATGAAGAGACGTGACCTTTCATTGGGAAGGTGTCTCTTCATTAATTATTCATTAACTATTATAATGTATTTATATTTATTATTATATATTATGTTCATAACATTGCCTTCCCCTTAAAAATGTTTTGTCCTCAAAGCATACTTATGGAAGACTTATCTCTTGCTCTGGTTTGTAATATCGTCTCCTCATTCTTTATTCTTGAATTAATGATCGTTGAGGACTTGAAACGATAGGATCTTCTAAGCGTTGCATAGAACCGTCAAATTGTAAGGGAGTCTGCCCACCTTAAATCGATCTTCTGCACAATGGGGCTTTTATGGGGTTCTTGTAGACAATTTGATGTATTTTGACTCCCCTGATAACTTCTACCTTGAGCATCATTTGTAATGGAGGTAATAAATTTTGACATATATGTCATTTGTTTATGTGGATACATTGATTGGTTGAAGTATCGATTTTTGTGATTAGGATGTTTGTAAGGCATCCTTGCAACCTGATCTTTACTTCGTGTACTTGTAGCTTCTTCTTGATTAACACTTGGAATTGAGTCTTCTTCATAGCCCTGACTTGTTTTTACTTCGACATGTGAAGACCTCTTTACATCAACTGAATCTTTTTGCGCTGTAAGGTTGACTGGGTCTGTATTAATTTCTTTATCCACCAACAATTTTTTTCCATTTGAAGACTTCTGTAGTTCCATAGATTTAGTCATTGTCTCTTTATCTACCAATGATTCCATATTGATAAGTTGTTCTAACTTGTCCTCTACTGTCTTCTTATCACTCTTTATCTTCTTAATCTGGGTGAGTAAGCTTTGGTTATGGATTTTAAGGCGACAAATTTCTGCATCTTTGTCTATGACTATTTTGTCACACTCCTTTTGGATCTCAAGTATTGACTGTTGTTTGTCTTACAGTAGTATTTTGGAGATCTGATCAAGATCTTTTGACGTAGATATTGAATCTGACTTCAATGAGACGTCATGTAATTTTATTTTTTTCTTCTTGTAGGAAAACATTAAATTCTTTTTCTCAAGGTTTAATATTAAGCTACCCAGCCTCTCTAACCAAGTTGAGCCGAGGATTATATCAACCTCTTTTTCATATATAGTTGTAACCTCGAAATTCGATATGAGTTTATAATCTTTGAGTGTCAATGGCAAGTCCTTGATGTCATATTTATTGCGAAAAAAAAAGTCTTTTGTTTCGATTACATTTTTCTTTGGAATTATTAATTGATTCGCTAAATCCATACTTATGTGATTTTTCTTCTTATTTGGGCAAATGTGGATGTTAACTTTTTTTTCTTGAATATTTCCTCTAAATTTTAATAATCTGATGCATCTACTTAGATGATTTTTATCAGAAAATATTCCTTCCTTAGAATCCATTTTTTTAATTTGAATTGACTTTATAATTATTATAATATCCCTTTAATAATAATAAGACTTAAGCTTCTGGACTTACTAGATATCTTCCTCTAATATTCCTTTATATTCTTTTAAGAAAATAATCCTTGATAATTCTTCTTTTTATATATATAAAATTTAAAAACTTTGATTATTTTCTTTATACTTTACCAAAAGTAATTTTATATTCACTTAATCTCGTCTTCTTCTTTTTTTCCTTGGTAATTAATGAAAAATAATTTAATATTACCTTCACACTTTCCAAAAGAACTCTTTTAGTTATACTCCTTCCTTCTTATATATCTTTTCACTCCAATTTTTATAATCCTTTTTATACTTTATAAAAAGTACCTTATAAATCCCTTTTATACTCTTGACTATTTGTTAGTGGCGGTTAGGGCTCAACAAACGTGACCCTAAGTTTTGTGAAATACTTCTTTAGAGGAAAATACACACATATATATTATATATGGTATGGAATACCATGGGCCAATGGTTTTCCAAAACCATGGGATAATAAATCTCCAAAGGTAAAATAAAATATTCACTTTTTCTCTTCTTTGAAACTTTTTCTTTTAAATTACTTTTTCTCACTTTTTAAATGACAATTAACTCACTAATGCCAAATCTGGGATATTTCTTTCAAACTTCTTGGTGTGCACTTATACTTCTTCACGTGCCCCTTAAGAAAAACCTTTTCGTTTTTTTTTTTTCTTTTCTTTTGTTTTTTTTTTCTCCTCTTTTTTTTTATTGATTTTGTGCAAAATGACTCTTTTACTTTCGCTGAAATGTGTAGAATATTTGATTTATAAATGGTCAATGGCCAATATGAGGTCAAAGACCTGATTTTAGAGAAACTATATTTGTGGCCAAAATTTGGATCGAGACGAAGCTCTAATACCACTGTGGTGAACCAAGCGTTTCAGTAGGTGAATATCCATTGTAAATAGGACAACAGGTTATGATCCATAAAGGATAATATATTAAATAATAATGTATATGAATATGAGATGAGATACAATAAGAATGAGGGCCTTATATACCCACGCAAGGGTGTCCTTCCATGAAGAGACATGACCTTTCATTGGGAAGGTGTCTCTACATTAATCATTCATTAACTATTATAATGTATTTATATTTATTATTATATATTATGTTCATAACATTGCCTTCCCCTTAAAAATGCTTTGTCCTCAAAGCATACTTAAGGAAGACTTATGTCTTGCTCTGGCTTGTAATATCGTCTCCTCATTCTTTATTCCTGAATTAGTGATCGTTGAGGACTTGAAACGATAGGATCTTCTAAGCGCTGCATAGAACCGTCGAATTGTAAGGGAGTCTGCCCACCTTAAATCGATCTTCTGCACAATGGGGCTTGTATGGGGTTCTTGTAAACAATTTGATGTATTTTGACTCCCCTGATAACTTCTACCTTGAGCATCATTTGTAATGGAGGTAATAATTTTTGACATATATGTCATTTGTTTCTGTGGATACATTGATTGGTTGAAGTATCGATTTTTGTGATTAGGATGTCTGTAAGGCATCTTTGCAACTTGATCTTTACTTCGTGTACTTGTAGCTTCTTCTTGAATAACACTTGGAATTGAGTCTTCTTCATATCCCTGGCTTGTTTCTACTTCGACATGTGAAGACCTCTTTACATCAACTGAATCTTTTTGAGTTGTAAGGTTGACTGGGTCTGTATTAATTTCTTTATCCACCAACAATTTTTTTCCATTTGAAGACTTCTGTAGTTCCATAGGTTTAGTCATTGTCTCTTTATCTACCAATGATTCCATATTGATAAGTTGTTTAACTTGTCCTCTACCGTCTTCTTATCACTCTTTATCTTCTTAATCTGGGTGAGTAAACTTTGATTATGGATTTTTTGGCGACAAATTTTTGCATCTTTGTCTATGACTATGTTGTCACACTCCTTTTGGATCTCAACTATTGACTGTTGTTTGTCTTACGGTAGTGTTTTGGAGATCTGATCAAGATCTTTTGACGTAGATATTGAATCTGACTTCAATGAGACGTCATGTAATTTTATTTTTTTCTTCTTGTAGGAAAACATTAAAAACTTTTTCTCAAGGTTTAATATTAAGCTACCCAGCCTCTCTAACCAAGTTGAGTCGAGGATTATATCAACCTCTTTTTCATATATAGTTGTAACCTCGAAATTCAATATATGTTTATAATCTTCAAGTGTCAACGATAAGTCCTTGATGTCATATTTATTGTGAAAAAAAAAGTTTTTTGTTTCGATTACACTTGTCTTTGGAATTATTAATTGATTCGCCAAATCCATACTTATGTGATTTTTCTTCTTATCTGGGCAAATGTGGATGCTAACTTTTTTTTCTTGAATATTTCCTCTAAATGTTAATAATCCGATGCATCTACTTAGATGATTTTTACCATAAAATATTCCTTCGTTAAAATCCATTTTTTTTAATTTGAATTGACCTTATAATTATTATAATATCTCGTTAATAATAATAAGACTTAAGCTTCTTGACTTAATAGATATCTTCCTCTAAATTCCTTTATATTCTTTTAAGAAAATAATCCTTGATAATTCTTCTTTTTATATATATAGAGTTTAAAAACTTTGAATATTTTCTTTATACTTTACCAAAAGTAATTTTATATTCACTTAATCTCGTCTTCTTCTTTTTTTCCTTGGTAATTAATGAAAAATAATTTAATGTTACCTTCACACTTTCCAAAAGAACTCTTTTAGTTATACTCCTTGCTTCTTATATATCTTTTCACTCCAATTTTTATAATCCTTTTTATACTTTATAAATCCCTTTTATACTCTTGACTATTTGTTAGCGGCAGTTAGGGCTCAACAAACACGACCCTACGTTTTGTGAAATACTTCTTTAGAGGAAAATACACACATATATATTATATACGGTATGCAATACGATGGGCCAATGGTTTTCCAAAACCATGGGATGGTAAATCTCCAAAGGTAAAATAAAATATTTACTTTTCCTCTTCTTTGAAACTTTTTCTTTTAAATTACTTTCTCACTTTTTAAATGACAATTAACTTACTAGTGCCAAATCTGGGATATTTCTTTCAAATTTCTTGGTGTGCACTTATACTTCTTCGCGTGCCCCTTAAGAAAAACCTTTTCTTTTGTTTTTCTTTTCTCCTCTTTTTTTTTTTTGATTTTGTGCAAAATGACTTTTTTACTTTCGCTGAAATGTGTAGAATATTTGATTTATAAATGGCCAATGGCCAATATGAGGTCAAAGACTTGATTTTAGAGAAACTATATTTGTGGCCAAAATTTGGATTGAGACGAAGCTCTAATACCATTGTGGTGAACCAAGCGTACATAATGGGAATGTGCAACCACATAATGAGTATCATGCAGAGCAATGTCTAGCCCAGGATTTGCCAGGACTATTCCAGTGAGTCCTCCTATGGTGGACGGAAAGATGGACCCTGCAGCAGATAACATGGGTGTTTTGTATCGTATCGAACCTCCCCACATGGTAGCGATCCGACTAGAGATTTTGATTCCAGTGGGGACAACTATGATCATGGTAGCTGCGGTAGAGTGAGCACGCGTATCAACGTCTGAGCCCACAACAAACATATGATGAGCCCGAACAAGAAATCCAGGAACACCAATACTGATCATGGCATAAACCATGCCTGGATACCCGAATACCGGTTTTCCCGGAAAAGTCGATACGATATGACTAATGATACCGAATCCGTAGGTGAATATCCATTGTAAATAGGACAACATGTTATAATCCATAAAGGATAATATATTAAATAATAATGTATATGAATATGAGATGAGATACAATAAGAATGAGGGCCTTATATACCCATGCAGGGGTGCCCTTCCATGAAGAGACGTGACTTTTTATTGGGAAGGTGTCTCTTCATTAATTATTCGTTAACTATTATAATGTATTTATATTTATTATTATATATTATGTTCATAACAACCACCCTGCGTCTTCTTTTTCTTCAGACATTGTCCAGCATAGTGCCCCATCTCACCACAAGCAAAGCATTTCACTTTGCTCATGTCCTTCTGTCGTCCTCCTCTTGGCTGTTGCTGCTTGGCCCCTCCTTTGGGACCCTGTCCGACCTTCTCCTTGCCTTTCGCCACAAAGGCAAAGATCACCCTCATCACAATCTCCAACACCTTGCTGCTGGCTAGTAGATGTGGAGCCATGCCTCAGTTCCTCCTGCACGAATTCATCCCACAACCTCTCCCAACTGGGCGTAGTCTCTCTGGCCACAATGCCTCACACAAAATTCTCCCAAGGTTTGGTGAAGCCATTTAAGGCTATCCTCACCAACACCGTGGGATCCACAATCTCTCCAACAACCGCCAACTCATCACGAGTCTGAGTGAATCTCGAGAGGTATGAAGTAATCAACTGAGCCTTGATCATTTTGATGCTCCTTAGCTTCTCTTGAAGCACCATCAATTGGTTTTGGTTAGAGCTTTGGTAAAGTTTGCATAATGAGTCCCACAGCTCATAAGCAAATGCCTTACTAGACACATAGTTACCCCTTACCCTAGGGATAACTAAGGAGATCATGTCTCGAGGTCCACAGGTCCTAGACATGGAGTGCCGAGAGACGAATGACTTGAGCATGGCCCCGGAGGGATCCTCTTTTCTTTAGTGGTGCCCATTTATCAACATCAGCAGTATCCATCCCACCAGCCTGGTCCTGAAGTAATAGTAAGTCTTGCTCCATAAGGTAATGAGTCCAGGTATCATGGTATGTGTCACTCTGATTCTTGAAGCACTTGAATATGTTGCATTGAATTCTCCTTCATTTCATAACGTTTGCTTGGAAGTTATGCTCTTTGACTTGTTCATACCTGGAAGGGTGACATGATGCCCTAGTAAGTTGATCTCCCTTTAGGATGGGTTGCCACTGGGTGGGTCTATGAAAGGTCATCGTCCGTTCCCTCCATACTTACCACTTTCCATCTTTATTCCTCTCGTCTCCCCTACCTTTGTTCGGGCATTGGGATTGGCCACACTAGGAAGGGTTGTACCTTGCCTTGTGGGAAGAAGGGGCTAAAGGCCCAGAGGGTAAAAGTAGCTGGCAAGAGTTAAAAGTCTTTGAAATCTTTGAGATGCTTCACCCAGGGATTCTTGAGAAAACTGTAAAAAACTTCTCAGTAAGAAAAGGGAACCCATAAGATAAATAAACACTCAAGGTACTAGTTGGTGGATAGGAGGTCTCATCACGAGCCGACCTATTATGACCATAGGCATGTAGCGGTATGACACTACCACCTATTTGGTCATCAATCCAGGGTAGTGGCTCTTGGTGGCATAGCCAAGAGAAAGGGGGTCTCATCACGAGCCAACTTTCTCATCTTCGTGAAATGTTTGTGGATAACGTTGTCACCTCTGGTCACCAAGCTAGGGCAGTGTCCCTCAACACTTCCCTTGAAGCACAAAAACAAAGATCAAAAGAGAAGTAAGCTAAGAGTAAAAGACAGTAAATGGGCTAGGAAACAATGGCATCTATGACAAGGTGCAACTCTCCCTCTACAAAGGCACCTGTTATCCCCGATATCTAGGGATAACTAGGAGATCATGTCTCGAGGCCCACATGGTCTTAGACATGGAGTACCGAGAGCAGGAGCGACCTGAGCATGGTCCTGGAGGACCCATCTTCTTTTTCTCAGCCAGATTTGTCCTGCCAGCAGTACCAGCCTCCATCACTACCGGCGTGGGCTTGCATCAAAGAAGGCTCTTGCTCCATGAGGTAATTGGTCCGAGGTA
>JASDQU010439599.1:44742-59914 GCA_032191745.1 Picea mariana
TCATCACCCATATAGTGGTCAACTGATAAACTGTCACAAAGGAAGTGTCTAGGAAGGTGTACACAAGTGGTATTCTACTCATCAAGTCCAATGATCCATCACATAAACCTACATCTCTTTGAAATGTGTGATGAGGATGCCAATTGAATGATAGTGAATAGTACATATGCATCCTACATGGCAAAAATATGGCTCAAAAGTCAATGCACTTCAACGTAGCCTGCTTGGGTAGGGTCTTCAAATTGAATCAAAATCCTTATCCTATATGAGGAGTAACACTCCCCACACTGTAGTTTGCGTGCCTTCTTCCTTTGCTTTACCTTTCCAGTTTGTAGCAATGGAGTCATGCGGGAATGCAAAGCAAGGAGAAGTGAGGTGGGTGCTTTACATGTCGTGTGTCGTGCCAACTTACCAACGATTTTTTTCTTAAATGTGTTGAAGTTTTACTTATACAACTAGCAATTACGGTTCTTCTTTATTATTATAATCATTTAGCACATTAGTTGCATAAATAAGATCACTGAAAGAGAGGCAATCACAGAAACAATAGAGACACACAAATTATCCTGGGAAACCCTCATGGGGGATAAAACCCAACAAAAACTTTCTCAACATAGATAGGCCAATGATCAAACAAAAGTTCCTCCTCTACTCCTTCACTAGGAAGAGTAGCGCACCACTTAACCAAGAAATACCAAGACACATACCAAGAACCCTCCTTAACGTCACTTAGCTGCAGTAGTAGTTCCTCCAAGACTTGCGCACTTCTTCATAGCTGCAGAGCTAGTGTGTGTGAGTGTGTTCAAATGAGACACCATCCTCACATATAAATACAAGCTGTGAGGTGGCACTAGGGTTGTGACTCTTCACTTGGTGGAGCCAACTCCTCCTAGAAGTGGCTAAAACCACTTTACAATTACTAGGGGCCGACTTTACAAATACCACCATACAAATACATATTGACCAATCCACATAAGGGGATTTGATCTTATACAAGACCTGACGTGATCAATCCACAAAAGGGGATTTGATATATACAATAATGACTCAAATATAAGTAGAATATTCTTTGAAGTTGCAATAATTTAACACTCCCTCTTAACAAGAAGGGTATTCTAATGAGAACATTAATAACAACTCACTGGACTCAATACATCATCAAGGGGAGGGGACATCGTCATCAACATCGGGAACACTGTCGATCATATCGATCGGTCATCATAAGTTTTTCTCATCATCAACATGAGTAGAAACTGAACATCATCATCATCTGCAGCGCAGAGCTGAAGTAACATCAACATCATCAACAACATGAAGCCGGAACATCAACATCATCAACGGCATGAAGCTGGAACATCAATATCAACAACACGAAGATGGAACAACAACATCAACATCAAGAAGTTGGAACGACAACATCTATATGTGGCAACATAATGAGGCAGGTGCATCAACAACAACATCTGTGGTACTCTGACAGACCGTCCTTATCGGACCTTCACGATCTGCCGAGGAATCATAAGATTCCCTAGGATATAGAATCCTAATTGAGCTACTACTACTGACCACAGTCGGCATA
The DNA here is from genome assembly GCA_032191745.1 of Picea mariana. Lineage (NCBI taxonomy): Eukaryota > Viridiplantae > Streptophyta > Pinopsida > Pinales > Pinaceae > Picea > Picea mariana. Next base: position 46,322 of record JASDQU010439599.1, read on the forward strand.
TACATGCACATGTACTTTGATAGACCGTCCTTACCGGATCTTCGAGATCTGCCCAGGGATGATCAGTCCCCTAGGATATAAAATTCTAATTGAGCTACCTGCTGTTGGTCACGATACCATAGTATCATCAACATCACTCTGCCTTTCGAGGGAGGTCCTTTCGGACAACACTAATCTTGTCTTGGAAGTACTCAAACTTCACACGAGATAGAGGCTTAGTCAACACATCTGCAACCTGCTCATCTGTGCCAACATATTGGAGCGTTACAACTCCCTTCTGCACCATGTCTCAAATGTAGTGATACCGGATCTCTATGTGCTTTGTCTTATCATGGAACATTGGGTTCTCTGTCATTTTTATGCAACTCTGGTTATCACATAGAATTATGGTAGCTTCCATCTCCAGATTGAACAGACCTGTCAACAACTCCTGAAGCCATATGGCTTCACAACTGGTGAAGCATGCTGCAATGTACTTCGCTTCTGCCGTACTGAGAGCAATACTGGATTGCTTCTTGCTTTGCCACGAAGTCATGGCTGACCCCAAATTGAAACAACATCTTGAAGTGATTTTGCTGTCCTTAAGGTATCTCATCACATGCTTTGCAGCTACAAGGTGAACACGTCTGGGATCCACCAGAGACTGACTCAAGGTGTTCACAGCAAAGCATATATCTGGCATGGTATTCGTCGGATACATCAACGAACCAATAATTTATCTGTATCAAGTAGCATCAACTAAATTTGACGAAGTATCAAACAGGAGCTTCAAATTCGTCTCCATGGGTGTGCCCATCATATCAAATTTCTTCAGAATTTCCACAACATACTTTCCTTGATTAAGGAAAATCTCTTCTGGGCTCTGCCATACTTTAGGACCTAAGAAATGGTGCATCGGGCCTAGGTCTTCATTTCAAATTCAGCGGCAGGCTTCTTCTTACAATCTATGATGAGCTTTTCTTCACCTGTCAAGAATAAGTCATCAACATATAGCAACAATATAACTGGTCCATCATCCACAATCTTGAAGTAAAGATTGGGATCAACTTTACTCTTGGTAAAGCCCAAGCTCATTAGAAAACTATCAATCCTGCCATACCAAGCTCTTGGAGCTTGCTTCAAACCATACATAGCCTTCTTCAACTTGCAAACATGAGTCTTCTTGTCTTGTACTTCGAACCAAATTTTTCACATAAACTGGTACACTTGCTCAGCTGCAACTCAATCTGCAGAGTCATGTGCTAGCGCTATGTGCTTTCTGCAAAGCACTATTTATCTCACTGCCTGAGAGTATGTCCTCTACTCTCTCACGACAACAACTTCATCTGAAATGGAGAGTGGCTCAATGACTGACACTGAGGGTAGCTTATCCTCTTTCTCTGGAGGTAACTCAATCTTCTATTGTAGTCATGTCTCCATGACTCGACTAATGTACTGCACCAACTAGCACTGGAGATAACTAAATCTCAAATATAGGGATTGTCATACCTGCTCCCTCTGAATCTCATATTGTGTCGGCTTCTTTTAATGAATCATGTTTGTTCTATATATACTTCTTCTGATTACTGGAGCGTCTATCTCGTCATAGTCTTCTCCCTCTTGTTGGGAGAATCCTATGGACACAAATCAGGCTTTGTACATCTCTATACTGTTATCTGCAACATGCTTGATCTGTTAGATCAATCTTGGAAGTTACCACTGACTTCCCTTCTGGTCTTAAGGAAAAATCCATATCGTAGTCCTTCTAACTGGCTTCCTCCTCTGTCATTGAAACAAGAGAATCTTCTCAGGAGATTTCATGTCTCCTAGAGGTCTCTGAAGCTACAATCTAGTCTTCTCAACTCATGGCATCTGTTTGCTAGTCCTGGAAGATGTCTCTTTTTCCCATCTGATCCTTTCTGAGATCAGGCTTACTCTGAGTCTTGATTTCTTCTGAGTCTACAAAAACTTCATAGTCTCTGCAGGGTATACTTGGTGTTGAATACCAAGTCTTAATATGAAAATTCGAGTAAGACTTCAAACGAATTCTGCTTCCTGTCAAGGTGGCTTCATTATCCATTGACCAAGTCTATTGTGAGTTCTATTCTAATGTTCGGTCATCTTTGGAGCCTTCTGCTCCTTACAATCAATCTCCATATGAGATACTCTGTATCTCAAAAGTAGCTTCTTCTTCATTTTCTTTGGTACATGGATGTATACGGTCATGTATACAATTTGTATAGTCTGCTCCATGTCTCATCTAATATGTTGCCTCCTGCAACCATCACTATAGCTCCTTCAGGGTTATCACCCGTGACCTACCCAGAACGAGAACAACAAGGGAGAAACAATAGACAAGGATAAAACTCTTTATAATAATAATAAAAACAATAGCGAGAACAATCGTCACAGTAGCTCCTTTAGAGCTATCACTTGTGACCTTCCTGAAACAAGGGTCAATAGTAAGAAATACAATAATAAGAAATGAGAGCAACACTCTTCTAGTGTTGTGATCAATCATTCCTCCATGGTAACCTGGAAACGAAACAAGAAGTTTTTCCTAGAGGAGATGTTAGTTATATCTAGTAAATGATTACAATAAGCATTTATCTCAATAGTGCTCACATGCTACCAAGCATTCAATAATAAAACTTTTCAAAGATTGCTATCACAACTATAGTGTTTAGCAGTTATCAAACTTGATATGTGTAAATTTGAATCTTATCAATTTAATCAATCAAACCTGGAACCTGGAGTCTTGTCCTCAAGAATGAGTGTTGTTTCTTTTCTTCCAAGTCTCCCTCACTCAAGATGACCAATATTCTCTTCAACTTGTCCTCTGTACTAAGATAATATGCTTACTTGACAGGAATCCGAGTTAGAGAATAAACTCTATAATCTCAACCTTAATCAATCTAATACTTTTGAATTTGATTTTGACCAATGGTTAGTATGATAGTCATAACTTCAACAAATCAAAAGACAATCTAGATGTTCATAAGATCATAACAAATAGAGGCATATTAAATTGATCAAATGTGAGGTGCATTGTTCCTCTGAATGTGCTGGATCCGAGATCCCTCTGGATCTATGATTGTTGTTTAGACAAAAGATCCTTTCTCCTGCAAATACCCTTTTAAAAATAATGATACAGTTTAAACACATGTAAGTACATACCTCTGACAATATCTTGCTAGGGTAAGGCGCACTAGGACAATAAAAGATCAGTCCCAACACTTCACAAAAACTTTCACTGCAACTGGTACTGCAATTGGTGCTGGCACTGCAACTGGTGCTGGAATTGGCATGAAGGAACTGGCACGAAGGAGCTGCAACTGGTACTGCAATTGCAACTGCAACTGGTACTGCAACTGCAACTTAGGGTTTTATGAGGAAACCCTAATTTTTCAAACTTCAAATTTTGGAATTCTGATCCAGGGACTAGATGCACCCTCTTAGGGCGAGTTCCTAGGTGTGGTTACTTTCTCCAACGTCCTCCTCAAACAAGGAAAACGTAACACTTAGGGTTTATGTAGAAATCCTAATTCTGCGACAACTGCAATACTGAAAACTGGATTTTTGGAGAGGGTGCACTGAGGCTAGCCACTAAACTGTGAATTGGTCTCTTTTAGGCTTGCTCTGATACCATGTTGAAGTTTTACTTATACAACTAGTAGTTACGGTTCTTCTTTATTATTATAATCATTTAGCACATTAGCTGCATAAATAAGATCACTGAAAGATAGGCAATCAAAGAAACAATAGAGACACAGATTATCCTGGGAAACCCTCATGGGGGAGAAAACCCATCAAAAACTTCCTCAATATAGATAGACCAAAGACCCAACAGAAGATCCTCTTCTACTCCTTCACTAGGAAGAGCAACGCACTACTTAAACAAGAAATACCAAGACACAGACCAAGAACCCTCCTTGACGTCACACTTAGCTGTAGTAGCAATTCCTCCAAGACTTGCGCACTTCTTCATAGCTACAGAGTTAGTGTGTGTGAGTGTGTTCAAATGAGACACCATCCTCACATATAAATACAAGTTGTGAGGTGGCGCTAGGGTTGTGACTCTTCACTTGGTGGAGCCAACTTCTCCTAGAAGTGGCTAAAACCACTTTACAATTACTAGGGGCCGACTTTACAAATACCGCCATACAAATACATATTGACCAATCCACAAAAGGGGATTTGATCTTATACAAGACCCGACTTGATCAATCCACAAAAGGGGATTTGATCTATATAATAATGATTCAAATATAAGTAGAATATTCTTCGAAGTTACAATAATTCAACAAAATGCTTTATGGATATTATGGCATTTCCCACATCATAAATGGCCCAACTTTGACAAATAAACTTTGTGAGGGGAAGAAGCACTTATGTTCCTCTCTTAGGGTTTTGACAAAACAAGACTGCTTGCAACAAAATAGCAATTTCACCATTTACATCAACAAAATACCATAAAATTGCAGAAAATTACTTACTTTATCCAAGAAACCAAGAGCATAAAACCCTAATTGCAGAAATATCCATCCAAAATGAGCAAAAGCATCCCACAAGAGACCTCCTTCAAGCACGACGCACAAGAGAAAAGACCAATAATGGCTGAAATAATGAAAGTGCTAGAAGTGTTACCCCACAAAAGTGAGGAGTGATGACGAGAAAATGAAAGGCTAGTGCTAGTCTTCTTATATGCGGCTAGCCTAGCTAATTTGTCCACATAACATAACATTCATTCATTTGAAGTGTGGTCGACCCTTCATTTGTCCTTTACAAAATGCTAAAATGTAAAATACATCATAAAAAGGCCACACATGTTAGACGTCAAGCCTTCCTAGGCAAGGAAGAGGCCTCCAAAGGCCACATGGCACCAATCAAGAGTGAAGTGATGGAAAATGATGTCTCTCCTCTCCCAAGGTCATGCCAATCATCACTAGTACCCCAACTGTCCATCAAACCTTAATGCCATGAAACCCTGGAAGATGACGTCATAGTCAATGGAGGGTGACGTTAAGGGTCTGAGGTACTGTGTCCAGGCTAGAGGGAGCTGCATCTCATCTTTGCAAGGTGTCTGGCCTTCTGCTGTTGCAACGTTCCTGATCCAGTGAATAATAAGCCATGGGGTACTCTGCCCAGCCTATGGCCTTCTAGCCCATCTGTGTGCCATCATGACTAAATCTTCTCAAACCAAGCCCATTGGTCCATCGTCCAAGGTTCCAAGGTTGTGAGAGATGATGTCTAAGGGTGGTGAGTCATTGGATGACTCACTACTCTGCATCACACATGCCAAAGTCCTGCAATAAAAGACACAACGTCCTGGGTACAAGCCTAGGACATCCCTTAAAGAACCATGTCAGGGCCATCCAAAACAAAGCAAAGTATAAGACAAGGTTAGCCAAGGTTCACAAGAAATATTAGTCCTTGAAACATGTAAAGTAAGCTGTCACTTAAGATATAAGCCATATAAACAATTCACCTTAGTATCCCCTTCAAGCATCACACCGGCCCTGGACCTCATGTGAGTTGGCAAGTTTAAGTATGGGAGGGCCTTCATCCAACCCTATTAGGTGTGCCAACCTAGACAAGAAATAAAAGACCCAGGTAGAGGGACAGGTGTTGAAATATTGTAACTACGAAGAATATTCTAATTATAATTGAGTTATTATTATATAGATCAATCCCCTTTTGTGGATTGATCATGTCGGGACTTATGTATGACCAAATCCGCTTTTGTGGATTGGTCAAACCATAGTTATATGGTGTTGTTTGTAAAGTCGGCCCCTAGGCCTTAATAAAGTGGTTTTAACCACTGGTTGAAGAAGTTGGCCCTGCTTGGTGAAGAGACATAACCCTAGCGCCTATCAACTAGTATAAATAAGAGAGGATAACGCCCCATTCTCTCACTCACTCAGTCACTCAACAAGTGCGCATCTTTTGGAGGTAGCTCCAGTTGCAAGAAGGAGAAGAGATGCGCATGCTCAATGTTGGATTATCTTGGCATTGTATTGGAAATCCATATTAAGGAAGTTTTTGCTAGGTTTTCTCCCCCTTTAGGGTTTCCCAGGATAAAATGATGTGTACCTTGTGATTGTGTTTCTCTCAGTGATCCTTATTATGTTGTTATGCTCTAGTAAATTGAAAAGAACTTAATAACAACTCAAAACTTAACAATAGGTCTCGAGGGAAGTAGGAAAGAAAGAAACCCTTCAAGAGTAAGTGTGATAGTGACATGGTTTTAGGGATTACTTCATGGCTTATGGTGTCATAGAATCCATTTCTATGAGCGCCTTTGTAGATGTTGAAATATTGTAACTTCAAAGAATATTCTAAGTATATTCCCCTTTTGCGGATTGATAAAGTTGGGTCTTGTATAAGATCAAATCCTCTTTTGTGGATTGGTCAAACTGTATTTGTATGGTGGTATTTGTAAAGTCATCCCCTAGTAATTATAAAGTGGTTTTAACCACTTCTAGGAGAAGCCGGCCCCACCAAGTGAAGAGACACAACCCTAACGCCACCTCAACTTGTATTTATATGTGAGGATGGTGTCTCATTTACATGCACTCACTCACTCATCTTGTGCGCACATCTTGAAGGCAGTTGCAGTTGCAGGAAGAAGTCTAACAAAGGAGAAGAGAGGTGTATGCTTGGTCTTGGTTTGTCTTTGGTGTTTTGGTCTTAGTCTTGGCAATCTACTATCAAGGAAGTTTTGCTAGGTTTTCTTCCCCATGAGGGTTTTCCAGGATACAATGTGGTGTACCTTGTGATCGTGTTTCTTTCAGTGATCCTCTTTATACTGTTGTTTTGGAAATGCATTGAATACTCATGAAATTTGGAAATAACCTAATAACAATAATAAAAACTTAACATGGTATTAGAGCTTGACTGAATAGAGCATCTTTCACTGGGTATCTAGACGTTTATGTTAATGTACAAGAAAATTAGGGCTTTTTATTGAAGAGGAATTTTGACCAAATACCACCTTGGGAAGTGCACCCTGCCCTAGCACATCTTTTGAAAGCTTGAGCGAAGTTTTTCAGTGGTTGGATTCTTCGGAAAGTCAAACCCTAGTTTTGACTAGTACCAAAAAACCAGGAAACCAGAACCAGTACCAAAAGCACCAGTGCCGTAGTGTGCAAGTCTAGTTTCAGGGGGTAAAATTTGGATTTTTCAAAAACAGTCAGCTCTAGCAAACTCGCCTCAGCCCAACGCATCTCCTGGTAAGCTCAGTTTCATTTTTTTAGCACTTTCATTTTCTGGTCATCTTCTTAGCTCCAGGTCCAAATTGTTGATGATTATAGCTACGCGAGACATTCTCCAGCTTACAAACCTGAGAGAAAGCCCCTAAGAGGGGTGTGTGGTTCCTATTTGAGGCAGAGCTGGAACGTAGAGATGGCCTCCTTACAGAGTGTTGAGAAGAACTCCAGATGATTCTCCTGTGTAACGCAGTGAGAAAGGCGATCTGCAGAGTTGGACGTGCCTGTGGCTGAGCACAAGGTGAACGTGTGAAATCCCAAAGTGTTGGGTGCATCGTCATGAGAACATAAATGAAGATGATGTATTAGCCTCCTCTGAGCAGAAGAGTTGATGAAAAATTCCAGATGACTCTTCTGTGTAATGCAGTGGGAAAGAAGATCTGTTGAGTGGACGTGCCTGTGGACGAGCATAGGTGAACGTGATCCTAGTGGCCGAGCACTAGTGAAGAAGTGGTTCTTCTGTGTAATGCAGTGAGCTAGAGATATGGACATCCCTATGGATGTGCCCCTAGTGGATGAGCACTAGTGGGTGTATAAGATCCCTTGCTATATTGTTCAAGAGTTAGACCTGCCTGTAACCCTAATTGTAAGGTAAAGGGTATAGGTCGGCCCCACCTTAATGTGATTAATAATAAATGTAAACGATAATTAATCTGATTAATATTAATTATATTGTGAGCTAGTGAGGTCGGCCCTGTTGTGCCAATAGACACTTCTGTTGACAGGTTCAGTCTAGTATAAGTAAAGGTAAATTCCCCATTGAGAAATATATCTTTCATGTGAGTTTGGAAATTTCAGCAAGTACACCTTCTTTGGAAAAGTGCGCACCTCTCTTGGGCGCTAGTCTTCTAGGGTTTGAGCACCCTCTTGTGTGCTAGGTTTATTAGTGGTGAAGGTCTTTCTCTTGAAGAATATAGCAAAGGATTTGGCTGGGTGTTTCTTCTTGTGATCTTGGTTGCTGCAACATTATTGTTTATGGTTAAGTCAAATACTAAAATGGAATGAACTTCATGCTTAACCTCGCTTATAGAAAAATCAACACAGATGTCTGCAAGCACCAAGCTTGTTGACAAGTTAGAAGGTGTGGAAAATTTCCGTGCCTGGAAGTACATAATTGGACTTGTTCTTGAAGAGAATGACCTTGCAAAATTCATAAAAGAAATGTACCAGAGCCCGAAGAAAATGCAACCAAAGAGAAGTACAAGAAGGATATGATTAAGGCTAAAAGGATAATTGCAGACTCTATTAAAGACCACTTGATCCCTCGAGTGTCTTCTAAGAATACTCCAAAAGATATGTTTGATGCCCTAACTAGAATGTATGAAGGAAGGAACATCAACCAGAAGATGAACTTGAGAACCCAACTCAAGAATACAAGAATGCAAAAAGGACAAACAGTTCAAGACTATTTCTCTAGTGTTTCTCAATTCAAGGAACAATTAGAGGCAATTGGAGACAACTTAGATGAAGATGAACTCGTGATGACAACTCTTAATGGTCTCACAAGACCTTGGGATGCCTTCATCCAAAATATTTGTGCAAGAAAAGAGAAACTCCAATTTGACAGTTTATGGGAAGAATGTGTTAAAGAAAAAGCAAGAGTGGCTAACAGAGAAGCCGTTCTATTAAAAGATGAAGATCAAGCCCTAGCTGCTCATGCTAAGGGTGGAAAGGGAAAGTCTCATTTTCAAAAGGAGACTCACTTTCATAAAGGATCTCACTCTTCAAAGAGATTCCAGAAATATCATAAGGGTCAAAGAAAGGGAAAAGATTTCTCCTCCTACCAGTGTTATCATTGTGATAAGATGGGACACATTGCTAAGAATTGTCTTGCCAGAAGGGAAGAATACAAGAGGAGAAATAACAAAAGACATCATGCCCATGCAATTGAAGATGATGAGCCACCCAAGAAGTTAGCTAAAGAAGATATTGAAGAATATGTTTTGTTTTCCGCTCTCTCAGGATCTGTGAGACCTGTAGAGGATACTTGGTTCATAGATAGTGGTGCCTCTAAGCACATGACAGGTCAGAAGAACACTCTCTCCAGCCTTATAGAGAAGGACCCCCCCATAAAGTTTCACTTGGAGATGATTATCAGTACCCAATCAAAGGAATGGGAGAAACCACCTACAAACTTGATTCAAAAACTCCGATGAGAATGAAGGATGTACTCTATGTACTAGGTTTGAAAAATAACTTACTTTCTATTTCAGCTCTAGATAAGAAAGGTTTCAGGGTTGCATTCGTAGATGGTGAAGTTCTTATGTGGTCTAAAGGAAAAACTATAGAAGATGCAGTTGTTATTGGAATAGAAGAAGGTGGTTTGTACAAGTTAAAGGGTCTAACATTGGAGAAATAAATCTTCATGCATTGGAGAAATAAATCATTACATTGGTAATTGTAAAAAAATGAGATATTGAGATCATCTAAGTTGGAATATTTTCTATATGTTCTAAGCTTGCTGAGGCCACAAGGGTGTTTTTTTTCTCCAAGTAGTTCTTGCTGCTGTTACAACTTTTATCTATAGCCATTAGGGTTGCAGAAACCCTAATACAAATTGCTTAACAACTCACAAACCAACCATCAAAAGTTGCTAAAAGTTTGCCCCTATCCTATACTAGTCTCAGCGCACTTTTTGGGTGGATTGTTGGCAAGTTTTGGTGGTTGATCTCTTTGTTGTAATAACTTGTTTGTAACAGCCATAAGGCTGCAATTATATCTCTGCAATACTAATCTCTTACAACTTTGTTTTGCTAAAGTCTTATGCATTAATACTTGAATTAAAACTAGTCATTGCTAGCTTGTCTCTTGCAATCTTAACTAGACTTTTAGAAACTTTATTTGCAGCTCTTATTATCATTTCATTGCTGATATATATTACTTTTTATTGCTGCAATTAGAGACAACAAGCTTAACTTGCTTGTCCAACATATTATTGGGCTTGTATCTTTGTTTTCCTTGTGTCTTGGGCAGGTACAATCACTCCAGGTCCTTTGGCTATCTCGTTTTCTACCTCTATCGCCCTCCTCTTCCTTGCTTCGTGAACAATCCTTGGCTCATTGCTAACACCCAAGGAAGGAGGAGGAGGAGGAGGAGGAGTAGGCTTGCTACTGCCATGCATAACAATCTTTGCTCTATTATCCTTCACTTTTTGAGCGTCATCATGCTCTTTTTGGAATCTATCCCTCACATGCAAATCAAGGGTATGACGACAACCTTCAATACCCTTCCCTTCATGCAAAATGTGAGCCTTGACTCTTGTGTAAGAGCCCTTGAAGTTCTTATCCTTCTTGCATAAATTGCAGTTCCATTCCCATGAACCTCCACTGGCACCCATAGCCTTGACCTTGGTAACATGCCTCCAAACAACATAGTATTCTTGCTGCCTGCCTACTTCGACAGCTCTAGGATTAGATGAAACAACACATTGAGAAGCCATGAATGCTGCAAGAAAAGAAGAAAATGAAAACTTTGTTCACCAAACAAAACAGAAAATTAGTTTTCATGGTTAGATTGGCTGTTGTAACAGCCAATCTAACCATGAAAACTAATTTTTATCAGCAACAAACTAATGAACATTGAAAACTAATGAAAAATAAGTATTATCAACAACAAGTAAATGTTGGACACACCTACCACACTTAGAGGGGGGGGGTGAATGAGTGTAGGGATTTTTTTCCCAAAACTTCCCTCTTGCATAAAAACTCATCAATTAACATTCAACATTTATTCATTACCCATTGCTGTCATTAATAACCAGTTAGATGTGAGCACATATCAACAATATATCATCAACAAGTCATCACCACAATGAACACAAGATGTATGTACAATTTTCTTTTTATTACGGACTACAATCCTTGGGGTTTATCAGCAACAACTGAATAGAGTACAACTCTGTAAGAGCACTTGCTTTATAATGCAAGACTCATCTTACACCCTCAACACCAATTGAGATGAGGCAACAATCCTCAACAGATATCAATCTGTCAATAGGTACGCGACCTGTCAGTATTGCAGCTCGTGTGTGCACGCGCCCTGGCTCGCTACAGCTTGCGTGTGAACACGGCTAGTGTATAATGCAACAAGCGTATGCTTCTGAGCAACATGCTCAGATCCTTTGCAACCTGCAATCACTTTCTCTTCTGTCTTCCACTGTCCAAACTGACCCACAACCAGTCACAACACATTCAAGTTTTCCAATAGCTTGCTCATGCTCCACAACAAATCAATATGAATGCTATCTCAATCATGTATAAACAACTAGTATACCATAGCAATCATGTCACTACTGAATCATAAGAGTACTGCTCACTATCAACCAAATCAATCAAACTGAACCACATCATAGAAGCTATACCAAGAATGCCCTAAGCATTCACAACACATCAAAAAATAGTATCCATCAAGACAATAATGTAACCATACCAGTGTCTCAGTGATAGATCTGAGGCCATAGAATGCAGATCTGGAACCTGTCTCATCATCCAAGAGCTTGGCACCAGCTCAAACACAAATCTCCATGATTTTATCCACTCCACGCTCCTTGTACACAGTCAGCCCGCGTGTACACTCACCCTATACACAGTCAGCCCGCGTGTACACGCACCCTATACACAGATAGCTTGTGTGGGCATAAGAAAATAGGGTTTTCTGTGAATCCGAGAATTTTGCCGTCGAGATCTCCGATATTGCCGAAACTTTGATGCGTCCATGAGATTCTCCTCTCGCTCTCTTCCTCAGAATAGATCTTCAATCATGCTCAAGAGATCCACATCAATAAGATGCTCTCACAAGAAGCTCTCCATCAATACTCCAAAATATATTCACAAGAAGCTCTCCATTGATTCACAAAAGGGATTCTCACCAAATGTGTATTTTACAAGAGATCCTAGCTTCTTATTTATACTTTCATTCTCTAGGTCACTTACCCCATTTTTAGGTTACTTAACCCATTTCTAGGTCACGTAACCTATTTTTCTTATTTTAGGGTCAACCACTTTCCATGAATAGAAAGTTCTCCAATACTTTATCATTTAAATAATTCTTTCTTGTTTTTGTCACTTCATTTTATCATTTAAATAATTCTTTCTTGATTTTGTCACTTTACTTTATCATTTAAATAATGATTTCTTCTTTTCAAGCACTTTGACTTCTTTGACCTTTTGGGGCTTCAAGCCATCATATGGGGGTCCTTCAACTTCGTAGAGCCATAACTTTCAAACCGTGAGGAGTTATGTGACATTCCACATACCACCGGAAATGGCATGTCAAGCACTATCCATCTAGGATAGTTTCACCAACAACTTAATTGATCTTCATCTCATTAATCCACATGCAAGCATGGGTCCTCCAACCGTTTTTCTAGGATAACTCAATCCGTAAAGCGTTTTCCTGTGAGGGCTTTCACCATAAGGGGACCACGTTGGAGTTCATCTATTTGTGCACCTTATCAACCATGATAAGACAATAATGCTTCATCTTTGCATCAATTCACCACTGCATCATATATGCCAACTATGCATCATGTATCAATGACAACTCATTGATCCATCTTCATCAATGCATCATATCAATGATCCATCTTTATCAATTGGTTTCCACTTGGACATCTTTCATTCTCATCAAGGGCATCATATCAATGATCCATCTTTATCAATTGGTTTCCACTTGGACATCTATCATTCTCATCAATGCATATACATTGTTCATCAATCATCAATCAATCAATTACTTGACATCAATCAATGACATCAATCAAACCAAACCATTTGCATCAATGACGTATGATCCAACAATCTCCCAAATAATCAAACCATTGGCATCAATGACAACATGATCCAACAATCTCCCCCTTTGGCATTGATGGCAATACCAACATTGATGTCAACTCCAATTACCAATTATTGATGTCAACATGTAGACAAGGCATGCTCTTCATCAATAGTCAATGTGATTATCTCTCCACATCACTCTCTCCCATCAATAGACATCAATCACATCAATGTGATTATCTCCCCCCCTTTGACATCAATGGCAAAGGGCCATTCTCCTCTTGGGGCTGCTCCTCCTGTCTTGTTGCCGCTGAATAATCTCTCCCCTTTTGAACAAGGGATATCAATCTGATGTAATACTGAAAATACATTTCTCATGCTTCCTCTATGACCATCGTTCCCCCTGGAATTATGTCTCTGTGCTCTTTCTTCAAATATAGGTCTCTTTTCTAGGTATGCATCTGATAAATATCTCCTCCTAGAATCATGGGAAGAAGAATGACTTCCCTTAAGGGTATGTCTCCCCCTATCTTCTCTGCAAGATGAACAATATGCTACCATATGACGATCCT